>PVJS01023400.1:0-29635 GCA_004027185.1 Glis glis | reverse complement strand
CGGAGGGCCTCACTAAGGAGAGAGAAAGAGAGAGAAAGAGAGAGAGAGAGAGAGAGAGAGAGAGAGAGAGAGACAGGGAGAGAGAAAAAGAGAGAGAGAGAGCTGAGGCTGGCCGCGAACCCGGATCCTCTGGTCTCCGCCTCCCAAAATACTGGGATTACAAGCGTGTGCCACCACGCCCGGCCCTATTTTTTATATTTATGTTGAAACAGGGTCTCACTAGGTTGATGAAAGTTTCACTATTTGCTGAGGCTGTCCTCAAACCTGTGATCCTCCTGTCTCAGCCTCTCAAGTATTGGGATTACAAGTGTGCACCACCATGCCCAGCTGATATCTTCCAGTTTGAGAACATTTAAAAGAAAAATTTCACATTTTTCTTCTAGTACTTTATGGTTTATTTTTAAAATTTTATGTTGGCTCAAAGATTAACATTGGGATCTGGCTTTCTTTTTCTAGAAATGATTAGTAGTAATGATGTGTAGCTATACAGGAATGAAAACCCTGCCAGTAGATTACCATTTGGTGTCGTGCCCTTGAAGTAGACCCCGCGGTGACTCCCAACCACTGAGCTGGCTCAGGAGCCACTGGCTCATGTCAGTACTGTGACTAATTTCCTTTTGTTGTCCAGTTTCCCCTGGAGTCAATGATTGTCTTCCTTTTCCTCCAAGTACTTACCTATTTGTTTTAAAGCTCTCGTGGGAAGTCTAAATCCTCCTCCGGTCTCTTCAGATTCATCAGATCCTCGGGCCCCCCTTTCATCCTAGAGGAAGCCTGGTACAGAGGTCTTCTGAGCCTTTCCAGAGGGAGCTGGGTTCTCTCTGCCTGGGCAGCATAAGGTCTTGGGGCTCCCCTTTGCTTCTTGTTCCTGAAATCTGTCTCCTGTCTTGGTTTCCCCGTTTTCTCCTTTGGCGTGTGGGGCAACAAATGTTTTGAAACCTTATGGGCTGTGCAGAAGACCTGGAAACAAAATTGTGAATTAAAAGGCTGTTGAAAAAGTTGGTAAAACGTCCATGTCCCCTGTCCTCCCTGTCTCTGGGCAGTTAGGGTTGGCCTTCACCAGTACACCCGCCCAGAGTGGTTCTTGTATAGGCTTTGGTTAGCTCAGTACCGGGGGAGGGGGTGGGTGTTAGGACTGTAGGGAGTGTTTATCGACAGATTACAGATTATCCACCTCACACACCATTAAGTTTTCTTCAATAACAGTTTTTCTTGGAAATAATTTATTTTTCATTTTAAAAGTTTGCCTGATGCTATGGTTCGGATAAGTGTCCCAAAGGCCCTTGTGTTCAAGGCTTTGTCCCCAGGGCGACTGTGTTTGCAGGAGGTGGAGCCTTGTGGGAGGTCTTTAGGTCATTGGGGGCATGCCCTTGGAAGGGATAGTGAGACGCAAGTCCCTCCCTGTTCCCTGGCTCAGGATCTCAGTGGCTTGCTCGGCCACAGGCTCTGCTAGGATGTGCTGCCCTTGTCAATGCCCAAAGCACTGGGGCCACTTGATCTTGGACTGGAAAGTCCACGACTATGAGCTAAGCAGCTTTTCTCTTTCTTTATAAGCTAATTCCCTCAGGTATTTTGTTACAGTAAGGGGAAGCTGACTAATATATTAGATTTTTCTATGTGCCCATTGCTAATTTTTCCAAATAACTTCATGACATGTCAATTTTTTCCCCCAACTAATTGTAACTGAACTCTAAACCACACATAGTCATTCATCTTTTTTCCCTAGAGCACCACCTTCTGCAGCATCCCTGTCTTCCTCCTCCTGTCGGAATGGCTTGTACTCTAGGTCTAGTACCCAGCCACCATCCAGAGACTTTCCTTTACTCTTCTCCTTCTTGGACCCACTTTTTTCTGAATTCCCTGTCATCTAACGTCATAGCTCACTGCATTGTTTTGATAGAACACATATTCTAGTAGCCTTCTCAGAAAAGTAAGAGGTAGCTACATTTCTTTTGACTCTTTACATATAAGAATATCTTTAACATATGCTTAGATTTACTTGATAATATTACTGTCTTCAGGATTAGAAATTGAAACTATTATTCTTGGCATTTTAAAGGCATTTCTTCATTGTGTCCAAACATGCTTCATGATCCCCCCACTCACCTGAACATCTTAGAATCTTCACTTAATTTTTCACGTTTTGAAGTTTCACAACTTTTACCATATATCTCAGTGTGGGTCCTTTTAAAATGATATATGCTGGGCATCTACTTTCCCCTTTTAGTCTGGAAGACCTTGGTCTGTCAGTCAGACATATTTCTTAATTTTTCTAAAAAATAATTTGTTCCATTTCTCTCTCTTTATATTTCTTATTTAAGTATTAGGTTTTCTGGAAGATTCTCTACTGCTTTTTAAATTTTCCATCTGTTTTTTGCTCCACTTTCTATGAGATCTCTTCAAATTAACCTTTCAACTCTAACCTTAACTACAGAAATAAAAATTTCAATTATCCATATTGTTAATTTCCAAGAGCCTCTGGTCTTTTTATTTTTCACAATGTCTCTTCTTGTACTTTGGAAAGATTATTCTTATTCTTCTGGGGACATTTTAGGTTTAAAGATTTTTTTTCTTCTCTTCTCTGGAATGTCAGTGTGCTTTTATTTATTTATTTATTTATTTATTTATTTATTTATTTATTTGTACTGGGGATAGAACTCATGGGCATTCTACCTCTGAGCTACACCCCCAGCCCTATTTTTTTATTCTTTGTTTTGAAACAGGGTGTCACTAAGTAGCGGAGGCTGGATGAGAACCTGCCATCCTCCTGTCTCAGCCTCCCAAGTACTAGGATTACAAGCATGCACCACCATGCCTGGCTCAGTGTGCTTTTAGAAGGCTTTTTTCTTCCTCTTTTTGGTTCTGACTCCAGCTTTCAGGCTTTCTTTACACATGGACTGATCCTTGGCTATTAAGAGCAGATATTAAGAGTAAGGACCTAGAAATCAGATTTGACTGTGTGTGTGGATGGGCTTGTAGCAGCAGCTGGTGTCGGTGTCAGAGGAAACCCTCAACTGTTGGTGTGTGTGTTCCTTGCCATCCTCCTAGAGTAATTCCAGCAGGCATGCCGAGGATAAGCCGGGATCAGCAAGGAGTGTTCTGGAAGCAGGATCGAGGAGGGGCCTGTGGGCCTGTGTTGTGTAGTACGGAGGCTCTTCCTGATTCCAGCCATGTCTTGCCTGTTTTCAGCCTTGGATCACACTCTCTCTCACTGGGCTTGTTTGAGTTTCTGACCTCCCTGGTTCACTTTGGATAATAAGCCTCTTCTTGGGGGAGGGGCCCTGGGGTGCAAAGGTCGCTTCTCTGTGTGCTGACTGCACCCCATTCCGCTGCACCCCCTCCCTCCCCTTCAACCTGAGCCTCTTGGGCTCAGGGACGGGGCTGGCCTATCGGTTGGAGGTCAGCCCTCTGAGCATCACTTACAATACAAAGCCACAGTGGCTTCTCTCTGTTCTCCATCATTCAAGACTCAGCAGACCGTCTCTGTTGCTAGCTATCTCCTGTCCTTTACAAAGCATGTCCACTCTCATCTCAGTAGGCATTTTGGTGGGAGAGGCGATACAGGTAAGAGGTTAATCTGCCACATTCAAATATCATCCCAAGGTATAATATAAGAGAATTTGAAAATTTACCATAAAAGCAGTAATAATATCAACCTATATTATTTTTAAAAGTATGCAAATTTTCCAGATGTTTGTAGATTGAGAGAATTTATATGATTTGCTCCCCCCTTCCCCCTGCCACGAGGCAGCCTTTGGAGGAGCACTTCTGTGTGAATGACATGTTTGGGTTTGCCATTCAGATGTACTCGTGCCCCCCCTGCGTGGATCTGCAGGCGTGCTCATTCACATTTTTCTATCTTGTTTTTTCCTCCTATCATACAGAAAATCAAATTCAGCCCGAGAGGTTCTTTTTTGTTAATCTCTTGACTACAGCTGTTTCTACTCTCCCTGTGGGTGTTTGCCAACCTCACATCCGCCAAGCATTTTCTTCTGCACGGAACAAAGAAAAGATGTTCTGGACTACTCGGGCCGTGGAAACCCTGCCGGCTTCTCCTGCGTGCCGCTGTGGCTTGGGAAAAAGCACGAGCATTCTAGTTCCAATTAGCCAGGTTCACCACGAAGGGGACCGGGTGGGAATCCTGCAGACACCGCGGTGGCGACTGATTCCATTTCTGCTGCTTAGGCAGGTCTTGGTGACCTTGGGCACCCAGAAATCGGGAGGAAGGAGAAACTGGCAGGATGAACAAGGTTCTGAAAATAGGGCGTCAGGGGTGTTGGCATGGGGGCCCAGCTGGACTCAGACAGTGCCACTGCACAAGTCTGTGTCCAGCTTGGTTTCTGGTCTCCTGAACCCCTCAGAATTTCCTCATGACCTTACTTCCCCAGGGCTGTAGCCAAAAGAACAAGAACCCCAGAACTGTGTCTAGCAAACCACCCTGAAAATGCCCACCTGCATTCAACCTAAAGAGACACAGAAAAGTTACCCGTTGGCCCTTCACCTGCCCACTTCCGGTTTCTTTTAGACTTTGGATGAGTGCGAAGGTTTCCACGTGTCTTTTTGGGAAGTGGAGAAGCGGGAGGGAGGAGGAAGTGATCTCATCACCCATTTTTCATTGCAGTGCTGACTTTCACATTTCTTTGTACAGGATTTCGCCAGGCTTTTGACATGCATTTAAAGAAAAAAAAATCTTTCTCCTTGAACATCTGTGCAAATCAGTTGGGGCGGGGGTCTCGGGCCCGGGGAGAGTGTGGGATAATTTAGCAAATTTCTGAGAGCTGGGATGAGAGATGACAGAGCCACGCTATTGTATCGCACTGACAGCTGCCCAACAGCAAAGGCAGAGCGGCAGATTGTGCCAAAAAGATGCATTCACTGCGCTGCCTTATCACACTCTGAGAAACGTGCAGCAGATGAGTGGAAAAGATGCATTCACGTTGCTTCATAAATAAAAGTCGTTAAGGATGTGTGTCATGCTCACGGCTTTTTAGCTCTAGCCCTGGATATGCACATCCAAAAAGCAAGCCTAATTCGCTAACTCAGCTTGGTATCTGGCGCCTCTCAGATTGGGCATCGGTGGAGTGCGTTTCGGCCCCTGCATAGCTTTCAGCCAGGAAATCTCAGGTTTAATTAGGTCATTTGTTCTTGAGAGCTCTGTGCTGGCAGAGCAGGGGAGGAATTTTTATGGGCAGTTGGCATGCTTAAAAAGTCAACAGCAAAATTGTTCCTTCGCTCACTTAAGTTTCAGGTGGTACTTAGGAAAATTCTTTGGGAGGAATTTTGTATGATTCCAGGGTCTCGGTGCACCTGGGTAAGATTTCTTCAGGTTTTGGTTTTCATTTACTTGAGGTTTTCGCCCTGCAACCTGGAGGCTCTGGATCCTAAGGGGTTTGTGACCTGGAATGCAGGCCTGGTGGGTATTTTTAGGATTTCAGGAGGCCTAACTGGAAACCTGTAGTCATGGGGCGGGGGAGGGGAGGTTGCTCCAGTGTGTCCCTGCCAATTAAGGAAAGCATCGAAGGCTTTGGGTTTGCCCGATTTTTCTTACCCTGGTATGGTAACAGTCTCACGCTGCTTGGGAGGACTTATGACTGGTACATGTGCCTTTAATGAATAGAGAGGAGCTGGGGGCGGGGGGAGGGGAGAGAGGGGTAACAGGGAGGGTGGATGCAAAGCACCTTATAAGTGTGTATGGAAATGTCACAAAAAACACATTGTTTTGTACAAAATAATTGCATGAATCAATTAATATGCATTAATAATTATAACTTAGAAAGAAGGGAGCTCAGGCTTACTCTTAACTGCAGCTTGGCTGATGCATTCTTTTTTTTTTTTTGGTACTGGGGATTGAACCCTGGGGGTATTTTTACCTTTGAGCTATATCCTCAGCCCTTATTTATTTATTTATTTATTTATTTATTTATTTTTTGCAGTACCGGGGATTGAACCCAGGGGCGTTCTACCTCCGCGCTACACCCCCGGCCCTATTTTTTTATACTTTATTTTGAAACCGGGTCTCATGGAGTTGCGGAGGGCCTCACTAGGTAGAGAGAGAGAGAGATAGAGAGAGAGAGAAAGAGAGCTGAGACTGGCCACGAACCCGGATCCTCCGGTCTCCGCCTCCCAAAGTACTGGGATTACAAGCGTGCGCCACCACGCCCGGCCAGCCCTTTTTATTTTGAAACAGGGTCTTGTTAAGTTGTTGAGGCTGGCCTCAAACTTGCAATCCTGTCTTAGCCTCCCAAGTACTGGGATTACAGGTGTGTGCCACCATGCCCGGTGGTGTATTCCTTTGCACAGGGGATGGGGTTGGGACTTGCAGGGGTGGGGACTGGTGACAGGGACCCTGATCCAGACAGGACAAAGCTCCAGTAACCATGGTCCTACCTGAAGACTAGCTGCCCCCATGCTACTATGCTCACTGCCCACCACGTGGCCATGTTAGACGGGGTGGCACTGACGGGGACTGTCCCCATCCCCATGCATGCCTGGGCGAGGGTCCGGATCTGGCCACTTTGTGACATTGGAGTGTGGTGATGGGAAGAATTCTACACTGGGGAGTCCTTGGACCCTGGTGGCTTCTTCCCTCCCACCTCCAGAATGTGTGTTTCACGTTTAAAAATGCACCGAGAAAAGACTGGAAGGAAGTCGACTGAGATGTCAGAAGTTTGGTTTATACATTGGAAACCAGATTTAGCAGTGCTGCGCAGTGATTGCCTGTCAGCTTAATTTTGCAAATGATCAGCGATGACGAGGCTAATTCCATTTATATTTAGAATGGAATAATATGTGTGTGTGTGTGTGTGTGTGTGTACATATACAGATATATATATATATATATATATTCTTGTTTATCTTTCCATCTCTATATTATGTATATTCGGAATGTTTGCGAAGGTTGGAGACTTGGAGTACTTGGTGACAAAGGTCACAGGTGTAGCTCAGCCTGGAGTTCTAGAACGGGGCATGCAGCTGGTGAGGAAACTCTAGCAAGGATTGCAAGAAGAACCCTAGAGCAGGAGCTTGGCCTTTGTGCTTGTGCGCGCCTGCAAGTTTCATATTTCTTCTTTTGTGCAGATTCCAAATGTTTTTGGACAGCTTGTGTAAGTGAATAAAATAGCCCTTTGACAGAAATGACAAAAACGGAGGGGCTTGGGGGGAGGGCCCAGTAAATCATTGTACCCAGCCCTGCCTTGTTATCTTTGGCAAAGACAATTCTTAGAGAAAGCTCTGTGTGAAACACCAGAGTCAGGTTCTCAATTTTATGGGGCACTTGAACCGTCGGCCTCGTCTACTATGAGGTTGCCATTTTCCCTGGATGAATAATGATACGCAATGCTGTGATAACACATGCTGGAGGTCAGGCACCGATTAAGCACTTTACATACTTATTTTATTTTATTGTGGTACTAGGAATTGAACCTAGGGGAGTTCTACCTCCGGGCTACACCCTGAGCCCTATTTTATTTTTTATTTTTAAACTGGGTCTCCCTAGGTTGCTAAGGGTCTCGCAAAATTGCTAAGTCTGTCCTCGAACCTGAGATCCCCCTGTCTCCCAAGTACTGGGATTACAGGCATGTACGTAATTGTGGAAATCACGCCTGGCTTGTTTTCATGATTGTTGACAACTTTTTTTGTGTGTGTGGTACCAGGGATGGAACCCAGGGGCATTCTACCGCCGAGCTACACCCCCAGCCCTGTTTTTTATTCTTTATTTATTTTTATTTTTATTTTTTGTGGTACGGGGGATTGAACCCAGGAGCATTCTACCTCTGAGCTACACCCCCAGCCCTATTTTTATTCTTTATTTTGAAACTGGGTCTTGCTAAGTCACAGAGGCCTCACTAAGTAGTTGAGGCTGGCCGCAAACCTGTGATCCTCCTGTCTCAGCTTCCCAAGTACTGGGATTACAAGCGTGCGCCACCACGCCCGGCCGTTTCCACCTTTTGACTGCAGCTGCGTGGGCTGGGGGTGCAGATATGACCCGCCGACCCGGCTTGCAGTTCTTAAGGGTGTCCACCCGGAAGTGCCGGAGCTCTGTCCTGTCTTTAATCCTCCTTAGCTGGCTGCTGCTTCTCAGTCGTTAAGCAGTCTTAAATCTTCCCCATCTTAAGAAACAAAAGCAAACTATGGAATGCTTTCCCAGGCCTTTCCCTCTGCTGACCTCTTTTCCTACCCTCAGATGGATTCTTCGAAAGAGTCATCATCTTCGTTGGCTGCTCGGCTTCCTCATCTAATATTAATTTCTCAGCGGATTCCTACGAGGCTTCTCCTGGACTCATCCCACTGCCGTAGTGCGCTGATGGTGGGCGACCTAAAACACAGACACTTTTAAAAAGTGTGCTTTAAAGTAACACATGCTCAACTGAGTGAGGTGGTGCACACCTGTAATCTCAGGACTTGGGAGATTGAGACAGGAGGATGGAAGGTTGGAGGCCAGCGTGTGGTAACTTAGTAAGACCCTGTTTCAGAATAGTAAATAAAAAGGCTGGGGGTATAGCTCAGCGGTAGAGTGTCCCTGGGTTTTATCCCCAGTATCACAACTTCAACAAAAGAGTAATATATGTTCAGTACAGAAAATGAGTAAGACATCTCTAATCCTCTCCCTTCTCCAAAGATAACCATTAATAACAGTTGGGTGTATAAGCTTTCTAGTATTCTTAACATCTAGTCTTTGTTAAAAGACTGCCCCATCACAGTGCACATATAATTTTGTAGCATGCCCAATTTTCTTTCTCTCTCTTTTTTTTTTTTTTTTTGAGACAGGGTCTCGCCCTGTTACCCAGGATCATCTGGGCTGGAGTGATCCTCCTGCCTCACCCTGCTGAGTAGCTGAGACTGCAAGCACAAGCCACCATGCCTGGCTAAGTTTTTTTTAATAAAAGTAACACATGTACATATCTTAAAAATTTTAAAATCTTTATTTTATAAAGAAAATCAGCTGTGTTTTATGTCTATACACCGGTTCTTTACACTTAAGATAATCATATTCAAATACTTAACATTTTTCTTGTGTTTATCTTCAAGTTTTTTTGTTTGTTTTTTGTGGTTCTAGGGATTGAAGCCAGGGGTGTTCTACCTCTGAGCTACACCCCCAGCTCTGTTTTATTTTTTAGTTTGAAACAGGGTCTTGCTAAGCTGCTGAGGATCTCAGTAAGTTGCTGAGGCTGGTCTTGAGCCTGAGATCCTCCTGTCTCAGCCTCCTAAGTACTGGGATTGCAGGTGTGTGCCATCATGTCCAGCTTTATCTTCAAGTTTTGAAACAACTTGTTTATATATTTTGATTCCTCTGTGTGTGTGTGTGTTACTAGGGATTGAACCCAGGGACATTCTACCTCCGAGCTACACCCCCAGCCCTATTTCATTTTTTTTATTTTGAAACAGGGTCTCACTAAGTTGCAGAAGGCCTCACTAAGTTGCCGAGGCTGGCTGTGAATCTGCGATCCTCCTGCCTCTGCCTCCCAAGTCCTGGGATTATAAGCGTGCGCCACCACGCCTGGCTTCCCAGCTCAGTTTGATCCCATTCTTAATCATTCCGCAGATACATGCCATACAGTAGCACCTGTGATTTCATTTTCAAGTTTAGGCTTTATCTTGCACTTACTGAGCTGGAAATTGAGGGTTAACAGACTAGCAGTGACCTCCCTTCCTGACACTGCTGCTCTGTGTGGTGAGGGAGAAATCTTGTGGGTCTCTGTTCAGGACACGAGAGCACTCTACCTGGAATTAATGAGACGAGTATGTTTAAATATAAAGGAGAGTGATCACCTGTCAGTTCTCTTAGGTTGGGAGCTTTGCTGAAATGACTGGTTCTCTCTGGTTGTTTATGTTGGGTTGGGAGGCACTTACACGACAGATGACTGGCATCTGTGTGTGGGCTTACACACTGCTAAGATCGCATTTGTGTAATTCAGTTGGAACCCATCTTTTTTCTTGGGGGTCCCCCCATGCTGTTGTCCATAGGTCTTTTCTGTTGGGTTCTCCCGTTTCCACAGAGAAGACTTTTGTGATGTTCTGCTGTGGGGTGTGAGTTTTGCAGCTGGAATTCCCCAGTAGGAGCTGGAGAAATGGGCTTGGAAGGGGAGGCCTCACAAATTGAGCTGCACACTTTGGCTTAAACCCCCTCCCTGTTTTCAGTACGGTGTTGTTGTGGTTAGATATAGAACATCCCCTGAAGAGTTCATGTATTCATGTTCAGAGTTGATGTAATTAAGTTGTGAGGGTTGTAATTTCATCAGTGTGTAAATCAATTGTGATGGGTTTACTGGGTGGTGACCTAGGCAGGTGGGATGTGGCTGGAGAAGGTGGGTCCCTGGGGGCGTGGCCTTGGGGACTGTGCTTTTGTTTTTGAACCCTCTTGCTGGCTCTCTTTTGCTTCTGGCCTCCATGATGTGAGAGCAGAACCCTTGCGCTCCCCCCCCCACTTCTCGCCGCTGTGCCCTGAGATCTGCAGACCCAGCCTCACATGGACTAAACCCTGAATCTCCAAAAACTGTGAGCAAATAAATCTTCCTTCCTCTACATTGTACGATCAGTTGTTTTGGATAATAGCAGTGAGAATGTTGACTGACACAAGTATTTTATTTCAACCTTTGGTTGTTTCCCGCCCCTTTGAGTATAGGTGCTCCGGATCCAATCTCCACAGACAGGAAGTGTCCTGCTTCTGCCAGGCTAGGGAAAGGGTCCATGCCGGGCTGCAAGGGGCGGGAGATTTTTCAGATTCTCACCAGTCCTGCTGTGTGCAGCCCCTCTGTTTTCGTTCCTATCTGAAGCCTGCAATTCCCGAGCCTTCTAGAGCGCTGTCTTGGCTTTGGCGTGCTGCTTCTTGTCATCTCCCTCTGCAGGCTGAGCTGTCAGCTTTCTTCTGGGTCAGTAAACTTTCTTCAGTTCCCCTTCTTCTAAAATATGTCTGATATTCTTGTTTTCTACTGTCTCTTTCTTCTGACTCCTTTTGTGGATGCTGCCTTTCAAATCGAGTGATTATTATTCTAACGGGGTTTGGAAGGGACTAGAGATGAGCGCTTGAGTGCAGTCTGTTGAGTTGGAGGAGGATCGTTAGTGGGCTGTCTTCACTGGGTATTTTCCTATGACACTTAGTCGCTCCCCATAACACGTATTTGAATGCCTGCATAGTGATCAATTGTAAGACTCAATTGTTTTGTAAGACTCTTGAGTACATCTTTGCAGCTAGCTTTTTGAAAGAGTTATACCAGTTTCTGTGTCCACTAGACATGAAGGGAAGCCATTTCATTGCAGATAACGCTGCTCTCTGCCAGTGCAGGTGACGACATGCCTACTAAATGGGGGTGGAAATTATTGGGGTGAACCAAATTAACTTGAGTAATTCTCTCAGCCCACATGCTTTGAAGCCTGGCCCTCTGAGGTCACCTCCTAGCTGGGTGACCTTAAGAAAAGTGTTTAACTGCTCTGGACTTTAGTTTCATCCTCTATAAAGTGGGATAGGAATAATTTTATGTCAATAAAAAAAAATTTTTTTTTTGGTGGTACTGGGGATTGAACCCAGGGACATTCTACCTCTGAGCTATGTACCCCCAGCCTTTTTAAAAAAATTTTTTTGTGGTACCAGGGATTGAACCCAGGGGCTTCTACCTCCGAGCTATACCCCTGGCCCTATTTTTTACCCTTTATTTTGAAACCGGGTCTCACGAAGTTGCAGAGGGCCTCACTAATTAGCTGAGGCTGGCCGCGAACCCGGATCCTCCAGTCTCCGCCTCCCAAGTACTGGGATTACAAGCGTGCGCCACCATGCCCGGCTGTGAAGAACAGGGTCTCACTAAGTTGCTGAGGCTGGCCTTAAACCTGTGATCCTCCTGTCTTAGCCTCCTGAGTACTGGGATTACACGTGTGTACCACTGTGCCTGGCTGTGAATAATCTTAAATTTAGGTTTTCGCTGTGTTCTTAAGAATGGAAGACGAAATCAATAAGATTACTTTCTTAGGTAGTAATCACAAAAAAAAATTGTTGTTGTTGTTGATAAAAGACAACTTGTTTAGGGGGAAATATTACATTCTCATTACCAGAAAAACTCAAACAAGGGAAAAAAAGCACAAACTTGCCCCAAATCTCACCATTTTTAGAAGTAACATTGTTGACATTCTGTGAACTCCATCTGAAACTTGCCATGGGCAAAATCAGGAAGATGTATGGAACCTTTGCTGTAGATGTAATTTTACTTAAAGGTATAAAATAAAATTGAGGCAAAGAAAAGGAAAATGAAGAGAAACTGAGTTTCTGACTTCACCAAAGAGATTAGAGGTGTCTTTCAGAAATGAAAGTTATAAGAAAAGATGATGAATTTTAAGAGATTAGAATAATTTCTCATAAACTTCATGTTTCAATGGACATATACTGACTTTTTTTTTTGCGGTACTGGGGATTGAACCCAGGGGTATTCTACCTTTGAGCTCCATCCCCAGCCCAATTTCTTTTATTCCTTATTTTGAAACAGTGTCTCACTAAGTTGCAGAGGGCCTCGCTAAGTAGCTGAGGCTGGCCGCAAACCTGCAATCCTCCTGTCTCAGCCTCCCAAGTACCGGGATTACAAGCGTGTGCCACCACGCCCAGCTTGACTTTCTTTTTTGAATGCCGAAAAAATTAGCATTGACCTTAGGCTGCCCCTCTTCCCCCACCTCCAAAGTTTTATCAGTTAATTACCAATTTCACAATATAACGGGTTGTAGCATTTATATTCTATTCTCATACCACATTTCAATAGCTCTTTTACTTAGTCCTCTTTGGGGATGGATCCAGAGTTTGTTACTAGTCTTTTTATTATGTTTTGCCATTCCTGAATTTTAATTTCGATTCATTCTTTCTTAGCAGGATTTCAGTGTTGGTTTTTGTGTGTGTGTGTTTTTTTTAAAGGGTCCTGTCTCCCGTGGGATCTTAGCTCTTTCGCCATGGCTGTCTTCTTGCCTTGATGTTTGAAGGACATTATGGCTGAGGACCGAGGTCTCGGGCACACTTTCTTGTCCTCAGTGTTTCTGCTCTCTGTTCTGTGTTAGCGTGGGATATTTCTGGAGGAGAAAGTTGAGGACAGTTTAGTGTTTTCCTCTCTTGCACTTTTTCCATGGGACGTGCCCACACGGTTGGTCCATTCTTTGTGAAGTTTAGAAATTTCTAGCGCGTCTGGGTATTGGCTGTCTTCTGTCACTTTCTTGGGACTTCTTGTCCTATAATATCTGTAGATTCAAGTCTATCTTTGTATCTGAAAGTTTTTATGATCTTTTAAGCCAGGCATGATGGTGTATGCTTATAATCCCAGAATTTGGGAGGCTGAGACAGGAGGATTGCAGGTTCAAGGTTAGCCTCAACAACTTAGTGAGACTTTCAGCAGCTTAGCGAGATCCTGTTCCCAAATAAAAAATAAAATATGGCTGGGGTGTAGCTCAGAGATAGAATGTTCCTCAGTTCAATCCCCAGTACCCAAATAATAAATAAGATATTTTAATAATTTTGCATATATTTTGAGTAATATTCACTTTGCAGGAACTGTAGTTACTATCTTCTTTTTGTTGTATGTATATGTGGTACTGGGGATTGAGCCCTGCGGCCTTCTACCTCTACATCCCCAGCCCTTTTTTATTTTTTGTTTTGAAACAGGGTCTCACTAAGTTGCTGAGAGTCTCGCTAAATTGCTGAGGTTGGCCTTGAACCTGCGATCCTCCTTTCTCAGCCTCCCAAGTACTGGGATTACAAGTGTACACCACCATGCCTGGCTTACTATATTATTTATCTCCTTTGTCTTCCAAATCCCACACCTGTTCTTGTAATCATTTATGCTTTATTGTTCCTTTTTATTTAACTTTGAGTAATTTCCTCAAACGTGTTCCCTCTGTCCGTTTTTACAGGTGCTTCTTCCATGTTTTGTTAATAATTATGTGACTTTCATTTTGTAATTTTTTTCTGATCCATTTCTTTCTTTAGTGCTATCAGTCCATCTCAAATCTCTTAGATTAGTGATGATCAATTCTTTGGAACTTCCTATCTTGCCTGTGAGTCTCGTCCCCTCTTTTGGAGAGACTATTTTACCTTTTTTTTTTTTTTCTGATACTGGGAATTGAACCCCAGGGGCATTCTACCTCTGAGCTACACCCCCAGCCCTATTTTATTTTTTATTATGAAACAGGTTCTTGCTGAGTTGCTGAGGGTCTGGCTAAGTTGCCGAGGCTGGCTGTGAATCTGTGATCCTCCTGTCTCAGCCTCCCCACTGCTGGGATTACAGGCATGTGCTGCCACGCCTGACTATACTATTGTATCTGATATTTGAGACAATGGAGAACTATTTTCTCCTAACTCAGTCCATTGACTTTGATTTTCAGGGCCAGCTTCCTGGGCGTGAGACCTGTGCGTTCATGTAGGGCTGCATGCTTCGATTGATTCTCTGTCATCACTGCCTTGAAATTGTTAATAATTGTGGAACAGTGGGCCTCACACTTTCATTATGTAGCGGCTCCTCTTGATTGCTTTTACGATGCACATTATCTGTCTTTGACTGTGTTTCTACTCCAAGATTACTCGTCTTTAAATGAGGCTGAGCTGTCATCTGCAAACACTGATGTACGCTGTGTTGAGGATCAGAAGGCTGGGTGGGTGGCACTGTGGAACCTCTACTCACATTCTTGCCTCTGTGTGTGTGTGTGTGTGTGTGTGTGTGTGTGTGTGTGTTACTGGGGCTCAAACCCAGGGGCCTTCTGAGCTACACCCCCAGTCTCAGGTTGCTGAGAGTATCGCTTCATTGCTGAGGCTGTCCTCGAACCTGCAATCCTCCTGTCTCAGCCTCCGGTCTGCCACCACAGCCAGCTTCTTGCCTCCTTTTAAAGATTCTGTTTGTTCTTTTCCTTTCTTTGTTGGTACTTGGGATGGAACCCAGGGGCATTCTACCTCTGAGCTATACCCTCGGCCCTTTTTATTTTTTTTATTTTGAAAGTCTTACTAAGTTACCACATGCTGGCCTCAAACTTGTGATCCTCCTGTCTCAATCCCAAGCACTGGGATTCAGGTGTGTGCCACGGTGCCCGGCTTCTGTTCTTTCTTTTACCTTGAGGACAATCTTCTTCTAGCCTTTAACTTTCAGGAGGTGGGTGTGTCTTGCAGCACATCCTTGTACGCCCAGGCTGTCTGAGCCATGCCTGGAACAGGGTGGATGTGGCGGTCCCTCCACACGCCCATCTCTTCCCCTTCTGTAGACTGGTCCAGGCTGAGTCCCAGGTATTAAAAATGTCATCCACACGGTTTGTCCTTCAGCTCTACCTTCCCAGCCACCTGGCCAGATTATAAGTTTTTTTTTTTTTTTTTTTTTTTGCGGTACCGGGGATTGAACCCAGGGGCTTCTACCTCCGAGCTATACCCCCAGTCCTATTTTTTATTCTTTATTTTGAAACAGAGTCTCACTAAGTTGCTGAGGCTGGCCGAGAACCTGCAATCCTCCTATCTCAGCTTCCCAAGCGAGTACCACCACACCCTGCTAGATTGTAACTTTTAAACTAAGTGAGAAGGGACGGCCATGGCAGGTGCAAAGACCCAACATGTTTATTAATATGTCATTTCTACGTTGTGTGCTCTGATAAGGGCATAGGAGACTATATAGGAGATATAGGAGGCTATTTGATGAGAATCGTTCATAGTATACTAAAATTTTCATGCAATTTATAAAACATAATGAGTGATGTGGTCCTGTTTTTGCTTTTTAAAATAGTTATGACTGCACATTGAAAAAATATTTGGAGGAAGAAAACAAAAACAAATGTTATTTCCCTGACGGCTAAACTCCACAGCGTGGTGCCTGTGGTGACCGTGTCCTTTAGAAAGAAACAATCATAAACCATAAAGCTCACAGAAAGACATACTATCTGCTTGGGAGAAGATGCAATGAAATCAATGCAATCTTTTTTTTTTTGTGGTACTGGGGATTGAACCCAGGGGCATTCTACCTCCAAGGTACACCCTCCAAGCTACACCCCCAGCCCTAATTTTATTTTTTGTTTTGAAAAATAAGTTGCAGAGGGCCTCACTAAGTAGCTGAGGCTGGTCATGAACCTGCGATCCTCCTGTCTCAGCCTCCCAAGTACTGGCATTACAAGCGTGCACCACCACACCCAGCTTGCAATCATTTTTTAAACCCAGACTTAAAAAAAATGCAATCATTTTAAAAATCCAGATTAAAAAAATGACTGAGCTGTGAAAAACTGGTATTGCAATACCTCAAAAAACAAAGCATAGAATTACTCTATGATCCAGCAGTCCACTTCTGGTTATATACTCAAAAGTGAAAGCAGGATTATGACGAGACAGTTGTATGGCAGCAGAGTCTGTGTCCTTTAGGGCCTGTCAGTGGTAATATGTCCTAAGGATTTGTGAGATGCCGCCCTTTTCAAAAGGTCGCTCCAAGTCCCCTGCCACTCTGCTTCTGAGGGTTGAGTCAGCTCATTCTCATATTCTCATGTTTTTGGCCAATACTAATGAACACCACTAAGCCTAGCACTTTTTTTTTCCCTTTGGAACTGGGGGTGGAACCCAGGGCCTCTTACAGGCCAAGCACATGGTCTACCACTGAGCCACACCGCAAGCTCCAAGCTTTGGACTCTTTTTGAAGGTAGAGATTTTATCGATGAGCTACGTTGCATGGGGGAAGAGCCAGGTTTAATAACCAGCTGTCATGAAAAACAAAAACAAAACTCTGGTTCCCAGTGTTTGCCAATTTCCATGGTGTAACTCTTCCAGCTGTGGCCAATTTTAGGCAACCAACATGACATCATCCAACACAGAATTAGGAAGATATGCAATATTACATTCTCACATAGTATTGTTACCATGTGAATGTGAGAGACCAAAAAAAAAAATAACCCCAAGGTCATGGATAATAGTAAAATGTCATGACATAATTAGGAAGTGGCGGTTTTTGAGTATTCATTACCTTTGTCTTAAAATAATGTAATCATACCTTGATATGATTTATTTTTTGTCTTTATTTAACAGCTGGCTGTTCAACATTCTTGACGATTTAACATTGGCCCTCATGAGCTGGTATCATCTGGCTCCAGCACACCACTGGAAAGAAACCTCTTGCCTTTTTCAGAGGGGCACAAGCAGACAAGTCCACACAGGGAAGGCCTCAGGCCTGGGGGTTGCTGTGGGCAAGCACGCACATGCATGGTTGGTTCAGGCGCTGTTCCGCTCTAGAACTTTATTCTGGGGAGAATTGCTTTTCTGTTTAAGGCTCCATGAGTTCAGAGTATGAACTGAAGCCCTAGGGAAAAGGTCAAGGTTTTGCTCTTAGACAAGGTCTTGGCATTCGTAATGGGCTGGTGCATTCTTTGTGGATACCGTTCATGGAAAGCAGCATGTCAGGAGCCCTTTACTAAATCCCAGATGATTTTGATTCTCAGACATTCAGTCATCTTTTTTTTAATATCATGGTAAAATATACATAACAGAATTCACCATTTTATTTTTTTAATTTATTTTAGTTTTTGTGGTACTAGGGATTGAACCCAGGGGCATTCTACCTCCAAACTACACCCCCAGCCCTATTTTTTATTCTTTATTTTGAAACAGGGTCTCACTAAGTTGCAAAGGGCCTCACTAAGTAGCTGAGGCTGGCTGCGAACCTGCGATTCTCCTGTCTTAACCTCCCAAGTACTGGGATTACAAGCGTGTGCCACCACGCCCGGCTAGAATTCACCATTTTAACTTTTTTTTTTTGTCTTGTGCTAGTGATCAAACCAGGCAAGCATTCTACCATTGAGCTATATCCTCACCCCTTAACCATTTTTAAGTGTTCAGTTCAGTGGCGCTAAGTACATTCACATTGTAAAACTGTCACCACCATCCTTCCCCACGACCTTTCCATTGTCCCCACCAGAAACTCGGTTCTTAGTTATCAGTAACTGCCCATGTCTCCTTCCCCAGCTCTGGGCGCCCACCATTCTAGTGTCTCTCTGAATTTGCCTGTTCTACATAGACACACTAGAGGAACCACTCAATATTTGTCTTTTTGTGACTGTCGTGTTTGACTTAACATAATGACTTCATAGTTCATCCGTGTTATGGGGTGTGCCAGAATTTCCTTTTTTTTTTTTTTAACTGGGATTGATTGATCCCAGGGTCTTCTACCTCTGAGCCACATCCCCAGCCCTTTTTATCTTTTATTTAATTTTATTTTATTTTTGCGGTACTGGGGATTGAACCCAGGGGCATTCTACCTCCGAGCTACACCCCCAGCCCTATTTTTTTTATACTTTATTTTGAAACTGGGTCTCACGAAGTTGCAGAGGGCCTCACTAAGTAGCTGAGGCTGGTCGCGAACCCGGATCCTCCGGTCTCCGCCTCCCAAGTACTGGGATTACAAGCGTGCGCCACCACGCCCGGCTTTATCTTTTATTTTATTTTGAAACAGGGTCTTGCTGAGGCTGTCCTCGAACCTGCGGTCTTCCTGTCTCAGTCTTCCAAGTACTGGAATCGCAGGCATGTGCCACTGTGCGTGACTCATCATTTCCTTTTAAAGGCTGGCTCATAGTATACTGTATTGAACATTAGTGTGTAATGTGCCCCATTTTGTTTATATGTTCATCTGTTAATGGACACTTGGGTGTTGTGAATGAACATGCTATGAAGATAAATGTACAACTCTCCGTCCAAATCCCTGCTTTCACTTTTGAGTATATAACCAGAAGTGGAATTGCTGGATCATATGGTAATGCTATGTTTTATTTTTTAAGGTATGGCCATACCAGTTTTTCATAGCTCAGTCATCTTTTTTTTTTAAATCTGGAAATGAATACAGCTTTTCCAAATGATTGCATGGATTTGATTGTATCCTTCCCAGGTAGACAGTATGTCTTTCTGTGAGCTTTGTCTTTTGTGGTTGTTTCTTTCAGTATGCCATATACTTGAATGTCTGCAGGGTGATGTACACTCTCGACCCAATTAGGAGGACAGATGCTATGGTAAGATCAGGGATACTCTGAAAAGTGCTGGAGGGAAATACAGTGTGCTCCGGGCTCTCAAGTATTTGAGAAGAGGAATAGTTTCATGGAGGATGAGACACTGAGATAATCTTCGATAAAGGAAGAAAATTTTATCAGGTGGGAATTTTGGAAATAATAATCCAGGCAGAGGTGGGGGAGGAGTCTGTGTGCCCTAAGGGAAATAGAGGAATGTCTGGGAAGGTTAGTTCAGTGTCAGGTTGGAGCCTTGAATTCGGGGTTATTCATTCAGTTTTGTAGGTAATAGGGAGCTATGTGAGACTTCTCAGCAGGGGAGTGACATGGTTGTTGTTAAACCAGATATTTAGACAGGCTACTGTGTGGAGCTGGAGACTACAGATGCAAAAATCATGTGTCAAAACGTCGTGGAGATGTCTGGTGGGGAAACTTAAAGTTCATGGTCTTATTTCCATTTTCCTTTTGTGGAGTTAATATCTGCAGCCAGAGCTTGGTGCCATTTTTTATGTATGAATGTTTACCTTTATTTAAAACATGCTATAATAATTGACATAGAATATGTACTGTGAACATTCATTAGAGAGTTAGTCAAATCATGATGACAGTTATTTGAGACCTGAGAAAAAGAGAATTCCTGAGGAAGCGTTCACGCTCCCTGTTCATGTCGTCTGAGCACAGACCTTCCCTAGCGCCTTTGAATGGGAGCAGTGTTTGCTCTGCTGGGTGTCAGGTGACAGGATCACCTACCTGAGAGTGGCCATGGGGCTGAATGTTTGTCATGCCGACAGCCCTGTCCTGAATGTCTAGAATGTTACTGTGAAAAAGAAGCTCAATAAATATTTGTCAAATGATTGAAGTTTCCAGATAGGAAGTCTTTGTTATGTTAAAGACTTAAAGTAGTGCCCTAGAGCCTTAACTCATCCTAACCTGTGCACATGGATTCAGGGGCTCATCCGGGCAGTTTCTGCCCTTGAAGGACTCTCCTTTCTAAGAAAGGAGTCTCTGAGCCGTCCCCCTTCAGAACTGTTTGTGGTGTTGAACAAGAATGTAGCCAGGTGTGGTGATGCGTGCCTGTAATCCCAGTACTTGGGAGGCTGAGACAGGAGGATTGCAGGCTTGAGGACAGCCTCAGCAACTTAGCAAGACCTTTAGCAACTTAGCAAGACCTTGTTTCAAAATAAAAATAAAATAGGATGCTGGGGGTCTAGTTCAGAGGTAGAAATCCCCTGAGTTCAATTCTCACTACTAAAAAATAACAACAACAACAACAAACCAGGAATGCGTGTCCAGGTTATCCATGACATACCAAGTAGGCCCAGAGCAATTGATTTTTTCCAATGGAATCTTATTTATTTATTTTTACGTGCTATGATCAAACCCAGGGCCTTGTGCGTGCCAGGCAAGTGCTCTACCACAGCACTACATCCTCAGCCCCAGCGCGATTCTTTGACATTGTGATTTTTTTTTAATACATCGTATATTTGAACATCTGAAGTGTGATATCCACTCTTAGTCCAATGAGGGGTAGAGATGCTATTGTAAGGTAAGGCATAATATGACAAGGCCAGAGGGCCATGCAGCACCCTCTGGACTCTCAAATAGAGAACAGGAATAGTCTCAGGGAGGATGTGGTGAGTAAAGTCCTTGGCCTCTTGAACCTGAACATCTCTGAAGCTGCAACTCCAGGCTGGTGGCAGAGTGGTGAGGCCCGGGGAGGCTGGGTGGCTCCACAGGTGTCAGACGTCCTCGGCTCCCCAGCAGAGGGTCCTTCCTTCCCCATCTGTCATGCGATGCAGGCCTCCTTACCATGGCGATCTGGGTGAGCGGCTGGGTGGCCTGATGGGAGCAGACTGAGGGAGACCTGCTTGTTAGGATAAGATTGAGCACTTTGGCCATGTTCATGGATTTGCGCCCTCTGCAGGGCTTTATGTTGATCGGGCAGTGGAGGCAGGCGTAAATTTGTGACAGTCAGAAATTATTTTTTGGGAGGGGTGAGGTCATCATGAAACAATATAGGAAAAACACTTAAAATTTTTTCAAGGCCATTCATTGTTAGTGTGTTCTCAAATGCCTGTTGTCTACCTGAAGTACCACAGTGTGTTTAGGGTCAAGTTCGTGGAGGATACCTGCTCATTTCTGTGACACACCTCTGTGGTTGTCACAGGCAGATAATAGCTTTTTTTTGGTGATGAGAAAATAGTTAAAGATTCTCTTAGGAAACCTGATATTATAATGAGCAGCCCAGAAAAGGATTTGAGCAAGTGATAGATTACTTAACCAGATTATGCAAATCGTAGGAATAAAAATTCCCCAGCCAACCCAATATATATTCAAATTAAATACATGTCCAAATAGAATATCATTGCCATGCGCATTAAGGAAGACTTCTCAAATTGGAAAGAGTTGGGTTTTTAATTTAAAAAACTAGTTTGAGGCCTCACAGAAGATATTTTGCATTTTTATTTTTAGTTTCCCAGGGCAGATTTCAAATGTGGATAAACTGTTGTCACTATTTCAGGAGCAACCTTCAGGATTTGTGATTTCTGTTAACAAAAACCTTTTGGGTGATTCATACTGAAATCTTAGTTGTTTTTACCTTTTTCATTGAAGTTCTTCATCTTTTCATTACACAGGGTTTCTTTTACTAGGAATGTCATCCTAGAGTGACTAACTTTTGTCTGTCTTCTGTCTTTCTTTGCCTGTTGTCACTGTCATTCTGTCTGTCCCTTGCCTTGGTTTTTGTGACCAGGTCTGAGAAGCCTTCGTGTTAACTTTTCTCCCTTGGAGCTCACCTGCTGAAGGATTGTATAGGCGGTGAGATTAAAGTGACCTCCAGTCCTTTGTCATTTGCTTTTGCAAATATTTTACAACAATCTCCTTTTCCGAAAAGTTATTCTGCATTGATACAGAAACAGTTACTGTGTGAGCCTTTTAAAATGGATGCTATTCCTGTGTTGTGCCTTTGTATCACTTTAAGAAATGGTTAAAGTCTGAAATTTTTCCTTTTTCTTTGGCTGTGCCTGCCTGCCTGCCTGCCTGCCTTCCTTCCTTCCTTCCTTCCTTCCTTCCTTCCTTCCTTCCTTCCGGGTTGGGTACTGGGGATTGAACCTAGGGGCATTTTACTTCTAAGCTACACTGCCAGCCTTATTTTATTGTTTATTTTGAAACAGGGTCTCACTAGGTTCCTGAGAGTCTTGCTATGTTGCTGAGGCTGTCCTTGAATCTGCGATCCTCCTGTCTCAGCCTTCCAAGTATTGTTATTACAGGTGTGTGCCACCACGCCCGGCTTTGGCTGTGCTTTCTAGAGACACATTAATCAGAAATTAGCACTTGCAGAAATTCCTACATCAAAGTCTTAACCTTGGTATGTGTTTATTTTGCATCTTTTTCCTGTCTCCAAAACTTATTAGAGGAGAAATCAAGGTGACACATAAGTTTGCAAAGTGCCTTCTCAGCCCCATAATACACAGGGGACAAGCCTAATGACCTTGCACGGGGCTGTGAACTCTGGTTTCTGCTCGCTCTCTCTCAACATAAAAACGGTTGCACGGACAGTCCTTGATTCCAGAATACCAATTAGGAATGCTCTAAATGTGCGAACTCCTCCTGCCCCTTTCCTAGATCCACCATGCTCAACCCTCCCAAGAGCAGACACTTGACCCAGGACATGGCAGGACTTTAACCGAGGCATTGTGGGAGCTCCCACCTGCCGCAGCTGTCATGGCGACCTCTGGCGCTGCTGGGCTCTCACAGTGGTCTCTGTTTCTCCTACTTCAAAGAGTTTCCGCTGCAGGAGCCTTCACGCTGCTGCACCCTGAGACCCTGGCAGTGTTCCTCGCATCACAGTGAAGCCTGAGGGGTCTCTGGACAGGTGACGTGTGCACGGTGCACATTGAATCGGGCTCAGAACAGACTTCTCAACACGCCCAGCACTATAGCGCGTAGCTCGGGCTGTTCATACTGTCATTCAGCAGCGTGCGGTGAGATGGATTTCAGGAGTGGGTTTGAGAAACCTTCTACTATGGAACAGTGGAGAATGATTTTTGGGGTCTTAGAATTCATTAATACATGAGTAAATATTTGCAATATAGACTGTTCACAATCTATAGACTACCAAGATTAATTTCAGCCCAATTATGTTGTAGGCATAATAGCAGACCTGTATTTTTAAATTTTTTCTTTCTGCACTACTGCATTAAAACCAACCTCTCAGTTGAAGGAGAAAATTAGCTTACAATCCTAAAACCCCAGCAAGTTAAATTCTTTGCACTTGACATCTACATCCTATCTTCATATGCATAATAATTGTACAGAAGAAGTGTGTGTGTATGTGTGTGTGTGTGTGTGTGTGTGTGTGTGTGTGTCTGTGTCTGTGTGTGTGTGTGTGTGTTACTGGGGATTGAACCCAGGGGCATTCTACCTCTGAGTTACACCCCCAGCCCTTTTTTACTTTTTATTTTGAAACACAGTCTCCCTAGGTTGCTGAGTATCTTACTAATTTGCTGAGGATGGTTTTGAACCTGCTATCGTCCACTGGGATTACAGGCGTGCACCACCACACCCGACTCTCATTCCTGTTTTTAAGTTAACATACCAGGTGGAGTTCTCCATGTAGAACAGTCTTCATGTTTGTTGTTTGAGTGTGCACCGTTTCCGGCAGTAGATGTCCCATCGCTTGGTTGACCTTTCCTTGGGTGTTTTGAGTTGGTGTTAATGTAAATAATGCTACAAAGAACACTTTGTGTCTTTATTTTATTTTATTTTGCCTTTTCATTCCTTGGGATGATTTCCCAAAGCTACATTCTGACTCACGGCAAGTTGAGGTGCGGTATTCATGATATGGCATATTGATTTCTACAAGTGTCACCACGATGCTGTCAACACCAGTGACACAACATTAACTGTTACTTGTTATTTTATTTTCAACAAAATAATCCCCTAAAATTCTTTTCTTTCCATTTTAAGAAAACGCATTCCTTATAGGTGGATGTTTTAAACTAATGAGGAAAGTGCGGAAACTGGAGAATTAATTTCCCTGTAGAAGTAATAAGAAAAGACTACATCCCTCTAGACTTTTTGTTGTTGTTTATGGTACTGGTGATTGAACCCAGGAGCATTCTACCTCTGAGCCACACCCCTATCCCTGTTTTATTTTTTATTTTGAAATAGGGTCTTGCTAAGTTGCAGAGGGTTTTGCTAAGTTATGAGACTGGCCTTGAATCTGTGATCCTCCTGTCTCAACCTCCCGAGTACTGGGATTACAGCTGTGTGCCACCATACCTGGCTGTCCCTCTAAATCTTTTTTTTTTTTTCTTTTGTGGAGGGATTGAACCCAGGGGCATTCTACCTTCAGTCTACATCCCTGGCCCTTTTTATTTTTTCAGTTTTGAAACAGGTCTCACTAAGTTGCAGAGGGCCTCGCTAAGTTGCTGAGGCTGGCTGCAACCTGCGATCCTCCTGTCTCAGCCTCCCAAGAACTGGGATTACAGGCGTGCACCACTACACCCAGCTGTCCCTCTAAACCTTAAATTGGTATTTTATCAAGTGTAATAGATTTTATGAGATGTCAATGTTTTCTAGTCCCTTGCCTAAGCAACAAGTTGCATCCACATGTGTGTATATATGTCTGTATATATGGATGTATTAGGGTTCAATAACCTTTCACAAGCAAGGTGCCAGGCAGTTAACCCTTGTCTTCTGATAATTATGATTGCAGAGTTCCCGGAAAACCAGACTCGTTGGTTTATTCCCCTCATGGGAGAAGGGTAAGAGCCCCAACAGGAGCAGCCAGCTGCCTTCTCTATTTAGAGCGACCTGTCAGAGTGGGTGGGATCAGAGACCACAGAGAGAGACGTGGGCGCAGTATTTAGAATATTCCTGTGACATTTTCCCCCTGGCGTTCTCTGTGTTCATGATTTGTCATCCAGAAATGTGATTTGCATGCCTCTGAAGCCATTACTGAAACAATTAATGAAAGATACCTGGTTACAGCAATGGAACCTTTTCTAGGACTCAGAGTTTCGGAAGATGATCTTTAATTGTTCAAAACTCTGTGGGCATGTTCCTGTCACCAGCACTGACTCCGCTCTAATGCATGAGCATTTGTGTCATGGGCATTTATTCCAAATGCTTTGCTCAAATCCAGCTATATTATGACTTTAGCAATCTACGATCTCCCAGCCTAGAAATCTGTCAAAGACGGGAAAAGAGGTGACTGTGGCCTGATGTGTTCTTAATGAAGCCATCTTGGTTTCTCCTGACCATTGCTTTCTTTCCTAAGTCCATTCATTTTATATTTATTTATTTTGTGGTACTAAGGATTGAACCCAGGGATGTTCTACTTCTGAACTACACCCCCAGCCCTATTTTATTTTTTATTTTGAAACAGGGTCTCTCTAAATTGCTAAGGGCCTTGCTAAGTTGCTGAGGCTGGCCTTGAACCTGTGATCCTTCTGTCTCAGCCTCCCAAGTACTGGGATTACAGGCGTGCGCCACCACGCTGGGCTTCCTTTTATTTATAATGATTTGTTTGGACAAGCCTCTTAGCATTACATTCTGATTTCTGGAACTACATAAAATTAGTTTCACTGCCTCCTAGATGGATTTTCTGTTTTTCATGCTCTATAAAATAATCTTCACGGCTTTTTGTGTTGTAGAAAGTTTGCATATTAATTAAAAGACGATTGGTTATAGTTGCCATATTGGTTCCTTCTGAACACTGGCAGGCACATCGCTTCATTTATCCATGGCTTCTTCAATTGGAAATGAGCCATAATTGATTATTAGCATTGACCAAGATAATTTAAACATCGAATAGAACTAAAATAGTGTTGGAATGCTAATAACTTTTAAAATAATGTTCATAATAAATACAGAACTGTAGCAGTTTTTAAACTTTGAAATTGTTCTTTTTTGAGGCCCCCAGCTGCAGTAAGGGGGAAGGGGCAGATCCACTTCTCAAGGCCCCGCCCCCAGTGACCTATGTCCTCCCCTTCCAGCCCCACCTCTGAGCCTGCTGCTACCCTGGAAACCCTGTTTTCAACCCATGAGTTTTTGCGGAGTAGTCTAGATCCTTACCATATCATGTGCTGACATTAATTTGTGTGGGGGGTACTGGGCATTGAACCCAGGGGCATTCTACTCCCCCCTCCCTCCGCAGGCTACACCCCCCAGCTCTTTTTAATTTTTTATTTTGAAACAGAGTCTCACTAAATTGCTGAGGCTGGCCTGGAACCTGCGATCCTCCTGTCTCAGTCTCCCAGGTACTGGGATTACAGGCATGGGCCACCACGCCCAGCACTGACGCTAAACTCTGAATGTCAACATTCCAGGTATGGTGCCGTTGGAATGACAGAAACATCTAGGTTCAATTTTCAAAATAATGACAAGTTTAAGACATGGAATGTTAGATGACTTGGCACACAGACATGAGCTCACATTTGTGGCTGTTTTCTAGCCACCCACAGGCTCAGGGCTTGTGGCAGCCTCTGTAGGTGAGCAGCCAAGGTCCCCTGGCTCGACCTGGCTGTCACTTTCCCCCCGAGGGGCCCCCTGCCACTTGTCCTGGAGAGAGCCTGACTCTGCTTACTGGCTTCAGACGGGTTTCCATTTCACGCTGACTTTCAGGCCTTCTCAAGAGAAGAGAAATAAAAATAACACATAATATCATTTCCCTGAGAAAATCTATTTTGGTGTAGCTACTCTCAGTTGCTTGTGAGAGTTCATGTAAATAAGAATGTTAATAAAGGGGTACAAGGGAAGGGGAAGGGCAAGAAAGAAGTGAATCTATGGAATTACTGTCATAAACAATGTGTATATATGAGATTATACCAACATCATTCTCAGTACTACATGTGGGGGAGGAGGCGGGGTGGGGGAGGGACACCAAGAGCTGTGTGCATGTATGTTAACACCAAACTGATACTCATTGTGATGTGAGACTACAAAGCACCAATAAAAACATATTAAAAAAACAAAGAATAGATGTTAGCTGGACGTGGTTGTGCACGCTTGTAATTCCAGTACTTGGGAGGTTGAGACTGGAGGATCCAGGTTCCCGGCCAGCCTCAGCTGCATAGTGAGGCCCTCTGCAACTTAGTGAGACCCTGTTTCAAAATAAAGAATAAAAAATAGGGCTGGAGGTGTAGCTCAGAGGTAAAATGCCCCTGGGTTCAATCCCCAGTACGCCAAAAACAAAATTAAATAAATAAAAAAGAATAGTTGTTCAGTTTTCAAATGCCTTTATATTCACCTGCGCTTTTTGGACTATCGATTACTTATAATATGGTTGATGCTACCTTTTTTAGTTATAATGAATGAAGTGGGTAGTTTTCCACGGGTTATTCCA
This sequence comes from Glis glis, assembly GCA_004027185.1. Taxonomy (NCBI): domain Eukaryota; kingdom Metazoa; phylum Chordata; class Mammalia; order Rodentia; family Gliridae; genus Glis; species Glis glis. The sequence continues at coordinate 2,325 of PVJS01023400.1, read as the reverse complement.
TCTCAGAATTCCCAGTTTAAGTCATTATTCACAGTAGATATTCTTGGCATGTGTATTTCATTGTCTAGATAGTATTTTATGAAAAAAAATTGGGGGAGCTATAACTTTCTTTTACAATGTTCTTGTTTTGTTTGGGCTCAAGTAAAAGGAATTTGGAATATATATATATATATATATATATATATATATATATATATAAAGACAGGGAAAAAATTCTCAGGCTTCTTTATTTATATAGTCTTGGGGCAAAGGAAAATTCCATAATTATTTTCTGATGTTTTCCATTTTGTTTGCCTAGTCACATTTTCTGTAACAGATTATAAATTATTTTGGTTTAATTTTACTTACTCTTTGTTTTGTTCTTGTATTTTCTTTGTAGTTTTCAAAAATTTTTAAAGGCATTGTTTATTATTCTTGTTTACCTTAATGTAGAGAACAATATATATTCCTTTCAATAGGGCTTTGGTGTAGGTCATCATTTACTTATATTTTCAATGTTAAAAATACTCTTAGTGATTTTTTTGGGGGGGTACCGGGGATTGTACCCAGGGGCGTTCTACCTCTGTGCTACGCCCCCCGGCCCTATTTTTTATACTTTAGTTTGAAACCGGGTCTCACGAAGTTGCGGAGGGCCTCACTAAGTAGAGAGAGAGAGGGAGAGACAGGGAGGGAGGGAAGGAGAGAGAACGCTCGCGTGCACGTGCACGCACTTGCGCGCATGTGCGAGCTGAGGCTGGCTCGAACCCGGTCCTCCGGTCTCCGCCTCCCAAAGTACTGGGATTACAAGCGTGCGCCACCATGCCCGGCAAGACTCTGTTTTAAAATAAAAAATAAAATAGGGCTGGGGGTGTCACTCAGTAGTAGAATGTTCCTCGGTTTAATCACCAGTACCAAAATAAATGAACATAAATAAATAAAACATCGTGTTTGTGCTTACAAATGATTGGTTGAGTTTTGCTTTCTTCTTTCTTTTTTTTGTGATACTGGGGATGGAATCCAGGGGCCTTCTACTTCTGGGCTACACCCCAGAGCTATTTTATTTCTTATTAGGAAGCAGGGGCTTGCGAAGTTGCTGAGAGTCTCACTAAGTTGCCGAGGCTGGCTTTGAACCTGAGATCCTCCTGTCTCAGCCTCCCAGGTACTGGGATTATAAGCATGCACCACCATGCCCGGCTCATTGCTTTCTTATTTCTAGCTTTAGGCCTTATGATCTGAGAGTATATGTCATTGACACAGAACTTCTGTGATAGTTGGATTTTTGTGGTCAAGTCAAATTGTTATTATTTGAGAAGCCAGAGTGTCAATGGAGAAAATGTATATTCCTTACTTGCCATTTCCTGTTCTATAGGCGTTGTTCCTTCTGCCCTTACTTATCGTATGAATTGGGTTTCATTTATTTATTTATTTTTTTGGCGGTACCAGGGATTGAACCCAGGGGCAATCTATCTCCGGGCTAAACCCTGAGCCCTATTTTTTTATTCTTTATTTTGAAACAGTGTCTCACTAAGTTGCGGAGGGCCTCACTAAGTAGCTGAGGCTGGTTGCGAACCCAGATCCTCTGGTCTCAGCCTCCCAAGCCCTGGGATTACAAGCGTATGCCACCACGCCCGGCTGGGTTTCATTTATGCATGGCATGTTGGAGTGGACTGTGGAATGTTGGTACCTTCTGGACTTTGGCTGCTACTATCTGAGCCTGAGGGCCCCCAGCTGGGGACCATGGAGGGGCACCTACTGGGGGGCCAGGGAAGACCTGCTAGCAAAGGTCAGAACAGAGCCGGGTCTTCCACTGGAGTTTCCTCAGCCTTCTCTTCACACTTCTTGCTCTCTAGTTTTTTTTGGTACTGGGGATTGAATCCAGAGGCTTCTACCTCTGAGCTACACCCCCAGCCCTATTATTTTTTATTCTTTATTTTGAAACAGAGTCTCACTAAGTTGCTGAGAGCCTCACTAAGTAGCTGAGGCTGGCCGCGAACCTGTGATCCTCCGGTCTCAGCCTCCCAAGTACTGGGATTGTAAGCATGTATTACCACGCCCGGTTTGCTCTCTAGTTTTTTTAAGATGCCCCCAGAAAAGCCTCCCTCTGTCGGTCCCTGCCCCCTACTGCTGCTGTGGACACTTGTATTGAATCAAGCAGTGAGAATTGGAGCTTCCTGAATGGCATTTGGTGCTTGGTGGGAAGACGCAGTGATTTGAATAAAAACCTTGTGTTCCCAGCAGTTACAGAAACAGAAGCACTGTGGCCAGTCGTGGTGGCACATGCTTGTAATCCCAGTACTTGGGAGGTGGAGACCGGAGGATCCGGGTTCGCGGCCAGCCTCAGCTACT
>PVJS01023399.1:0-29636 GCA_004027185.1 Glis glis | reverse complement strand
GGAGAGAAAGACAGAGAGAGAGAGCTGAGGCTGGCCGCGAACCCGGCTCCTCCGGTCTTCGCCTCCCAAAGTACTGGGATTACAAGCGTGCGCCACCACGCCCGGCAGGGTGAATTTTTCTGCCATGTCTTCCCGCCCCCTGCATTGATCTGACTGGCTTCTGTCAACAGAGTAGGTACCGGGAGACCTGATGAAAGAACGGGGAAGAATAACAGATGGAAACAAGCTGGGGGCTGAGCCCCATAACCCAGGAGAAGGCTGAAGGTTTCATCTCACCATGACCTGATCTGGCTATTTTCACATTCCCGTATTACGTTTTACTTTCTTATCTATTTGTTGCTTGAGAGTTCTTATGTCTAAAGACAAGGCTGAAATAAATCACAGATTATTTTTCACTAAAAATAGATGGAGGGATGGGAACCAGTCCTTAGGAACTTCCAAGTGACAGCGAGGTGAGCCAAGGCTCCCGAGGCATTCCGAATGTGGTGTGCAACGGCGCCCCCTGGTGGCCGAGTGGTCTGGTTCTTAGCAAGGAAGCCACAGAGGGGAAGTTATCAGTGGGCTTGAGGGGAAGGCGCCCACAGCAGGGAGACAGGGCCAGGGCCTGTTTATTGTGGTTATCTCTGCACTCATCTGGACCCTGGTAGGCATGGTAAAAGCGTAGCTCTGCCCTCAGTAGCCATATGTTTCCATCCTCAACCCCAAGGTCTTCTCCAAGGAATGAAAAGACTAGTCACTGGCTTTCCAATAAGAACAAGGATAGGAATTTTGGTTCCACTATGAACAGGGACTTTTTCTCTTTTGACCTTTTCTCATATAGACACTGAGCTGATCTATTCAGTCCCAATAAATTGCTGGTGATTATGGCTTGTACTCATGCCTGAAGACGTGACAACTTTTTTTTTTTTTTTTTTTTTTTTTTTTGCAGTACCAGGGATTGAACGCAGGGGTGTTCTACCTCCGCGCTACACCCCCGGCCCTATTTTTTATACTTTATTTTGAGACCAGGTCTCACGAAGTTGCGGAGGGCCTCACTAAATAGAGAGAGACAGGGAGAGAGAGAGAGACAGGGAGAGAGAGAGAGCGCTGAGGCTGGCTGCGAACCCGGATCCTCTGGTCTCCGCCTCCCAAAGTACTGGGATTACAAGCGTGCGCCACCACGCCCGGCGTGACAACTTTTTATGGTTGTTCCCCTTTTTCCCTGTTCACTGTAGTGTCTCTTCATCTGAACATTTTTAAGCATGCCTCCACCTGTTCTTTCCAAAGCAACCATCCCACAGCTCCCCTTGGCTCTGCTCAGTCTCCATCTTGATCTTCTTCTCTTTGCTCCTCTTCTGTCTCCTTCTTTATGTCCAGAGTCTCAGATTCAGTGTCCCATCGGGCCAGGCAGATGGAGTGAGAGAGTCACATGTGGGCTGGGTGAGGACTGTGGCAAACTAGAGAGCAGAGACCCGTGCAAAGACGACTCAGCTGCAGTGAATTGGTCCATGTGGAAAGCGAGCCAGATTGCCAGATCTTTCCATTTTTCAAAATGATCAGGGTTTTTATGTAAAGTTTCTCAAATATTTAAAAATTGGTGAACATTTCCTAAAAAAAAAAAAAACAAACCACGATCTGGGCTGCTGACAGTAAGTTGGCCACCTTCTACTTTGTAGCCTTTATTTTATAGGCCTCCTTTCTTTTTCAACATGTCTAGTCTTCTAAGAAGAAAATACTTGTGAGTGGCCACATAGAAAGAGATTGGGGTCTCATGGGGCTTGCCTGTTCAAGTCAAAGCCAACTTTGGATCTAGCATTTTCATGTATTTGACCCTGAATTAGTCATTTAGATGGAGAAAATAACTATTAAGATGATGAGCCCACCAGGCGTCTTCCCAGACTCGAGGAACACTCACTCAAGAAAGGCAAAAATTTCTACCACAGATGGGTGTAATACAAGGTTGTATGTGTCTAGCGCTGTCAGAATGGTCCTCCTCCCCCCAAAAAAGGACAGGAGCTAGACATTCAGAAATAAAAGAAATGTTGCCGGGCGTGATGGCGCACACTTATAATCCCAGGACTTGGGAGGCTGAGACAGGAGGATCACAGGTTTGTGGCCAGCCTCAGCTACTTAGTGAGGCCCTCTGCAACTTAGTGAGACCCTGTATCAAAATAAAAAAGAATAAAATATAGCTGGGGGTATAGCTCAGAGGTAGAATGCTCCTGGGTTCAATCCCCAGTACCACACACACAAAAAAAAGCATGTCTTCTAAATCATGATAATAAATGGTTGTGTGTGTGTGTTACTAGGGGTTGAACCCAGGGGTATTCTACCTCTGAGCTACATCCCCAGCTCTTTCTATTTTTTATTTTAAATAGGGTCTTGCTAAATTGCTGAGGGTCTCGCTAGGTTGCTAAGGTTGTCCTCTAACCTGTGATCCTCCTGTCTCAGCCTCCCAAATACTGGGATTACAGGCATGCACCACCATAGCTGGCTAGCAAGTAGCATTTGAAGGGTGGGTATGATCTTGACAGGCAGAGACAAGAGAAGATAAGAACAATGATGCAGTGCCATCAACTGCAAGGAGTAAGAGAGAAAAATGGCTGAGTTCAAAAAGGCCTTGAATGCCAAGAAAAATTTCAACTTTATTTTATTAATAATGGGTGGCCATTGGCGGTCTTTGAACAGGGTAGAGAACCATCAGTGTATTTAGGTGGATCAATGTGAAGATGTCTTCTAAGCAGATGGAGGACAAAAAGTAGAACAAGATTACAAAAGAATGCCCCAGAAACTGTTTCATTAAATACAGCTAGGGCCACTTATATAAGGAACTGAGATATTTAAAAATATATATTTTTTACTTCCTACTTTTAAAAATAAGGTTAATAGGGTTTAGCATTTTTTACAGTAACAAAATATTAGGGTCTCCCTATGTGTAGTCAATACTTTGACTCTAAAGACACACACAGTCCATCTCTACCTATCCCCGTAGTAGGAGCCACACTGGAAATGAGTGTTCTGTGTAGAGAGTAAATGATAACCAGTCATGGCTGAGTCTCCCATGAGTCTGCATGAGGTCGTTAAGACAACTGTGTTAAATTAAAACCATAAAATACCACCTCTCAAGACCTGTGTCTAAACAATAAAGCTACTAAAAGTTTTGGCAGGGGTTTCAAAAAAGATAAGCCAGATGACCTTTTTCTTCATGTCTGGAAATGGGCTAGTTTTGCGATTGTTTTTCTGTCGTATCTTAAAAATCTAGTGGAAGGAGTAGAAAGGATCTTGAAAAGCCAGTAGATTAAAGTTGAAGTAATCCTCGGTGTCCTTACCATGGGACACAGAGGAGCAAGTGTAAGTCAGATGCTCTGGTAACCAGTGCCTTGGCTTAGTGAGCACTTATTCAGTGCATCGTTTTTCACCCTCAGTGATGGTGACGGTCAGCTGGCTGGGGAGAACACATATTTCTTGGGAGAGGCAACACATCTATGGACAAGTGTCAAATCATCCATTTGACTATGTAACCTAAACAATATATCCTTTAAAAAGTGTAATACCCCTAGTTCTTCATCTGCGGCCATAGAACGTATTGACTGTATTTGTTAACGAGGGCTAGAGAAAGAGTACCAGCTGAGGTGTCAGGATGCGCATGCTCCGGCCTCGTTGTCAGAGCGCTGTATTACCTTGAGGAACCCCTTCGCAGTCTCCATTGGCCTGTTTGCAAATGAGGAATCTGCATTCAGTGATATCCAAGATGCTCTTGAGTTCTAGTATTTTACTCCTCTCTGCCTAGTGCTATACATCAAAATCTCCAAATTTACCAGCTTCTGAGATCTGTTTCCAAAATGGACTGGGTCCCTCCTAAACACATATAATCACATGGCATTTGGCACTAGATAAAATGGACTAAAGGGAGTTAGGGGTGAGGACAAGAGGATCTGGCTTTCCTAATATCTTGATCAGAAAGGTCAAGAGATAGGCATGGTGGCACCAAGGTCACCAGGCAGAACTGTTACTGCACAGGGGAAGGAGGCTAGGTTTCACCCTCACCATCCTCCACAAATAGGCAGAGCCAAATTTGACGGGAAAATAAGTTTTATTCAAAGCCAACTTTGAAGGAAGATAGAGGAAGTTTTTTGTTTGTTTCAAATCACCATCTTCAGAGAACTTGAGCCAGCCGCAAGGAAAGCTTTTGTAAGAGAAGACGCTGCAAGTGGACAAAAGGCAGGAACTCTACATATGCAGATTTAGACAGCAGAGAATCTGTCTCAGCTTCCTCCCAGCCACCAGGCCAGAGCCTTTACCCTCGCTATGAGGGAATGCAGAAAAAGAGTTATCGGGAAGCTCAGAAGTTAAAACAATCTGGACCTTCCGATTCTTAGTGTGAGGAAGTTGCCCTTAACTTCAAAGGGGGGTCTGTTTCTCTAAGACTTGCCGGCAGGAGGCTGTCACCCCTGTGATTGTACTTGCTTCTGTCCTCCTCTCCTGCTCCCTCTCTCCCTCCTGCCTCTTCCTCTCTGTTTTACCATCCTTCCTCTTCTTCCTCAGCTATTCTAGAACACCTAGCCCACTAGCATCACTCAGTCCCCTGATGTCAAGTCTGAGGGCTAACGCAGCAGCTGACCCCAGAGCCGAAGGGAAGAAGTCTGAGGAGACCTCCACTTCCCTGCCAGCAGCCCACGGGGTTATGTAGTCCATCCAGTCAGAGCCTGAATACCAGGAAGGGGCTTCTTCATTGATCATGCACTGACTCAATCACTCAACAACCAACATAATAAGTGCTTTATATACGTGAGGCATTCTTACATACTTGGGAGATACAAAAATTATCACCAACCTCATGGAGATCATGAGAACTAACTTTCCCAAAATGCTCTTCCCCAGAATAGCAGCTCTTGGGGACACTAATCTTTCTATGAAGGCATAGTACAGGGTTTGATAAACTCAAGAAAGTCAGAGTTTTAAAAAAAAAGCTGAACAGGTTGCTTGGTTTGGGGACTTCCCACTACCTTTATGTAGTTTTGTGTTAAGCTGTATTGTGGCATTTCTTCGTGTAGTTTTGTGTTAAGGTATATTGTGGCATTTCTTAAATTATTTGAATGCCAAGATGCTGTATAAACATGCACAGTGATACATGACTAGCAGAGGCATGAAATACATGATACAGGCCCATAGAAAAATGACAAGTTGCCTCTGTTTGGAGATGCAGGGAAGGCTTTCTATGGAAGTAATGATAGAACTGGAATTTGGCCAGATGAATAAGGGGAAGATAAATGTGGCATGTGCAAGGGTAGAGGCATGAGAGTGGATGGTTTGTTTCATGGAGGGTATTTGAGAATGGCAGGAGGTAAGATGATGGCCAAGTAGCCCCAAGATCCTCGGATATGTTCCTACTACTTATGACAGCATTGGAAGGCTAAGTGTCTCTCTTCCACTGACTTCTTCCAATTCTAGTCTACTATTTCACTCCAGTTTATCTTCAGTGTTTGAACTGATGTTTTGCCCATTCATTAATCAATTGCTGTCTCATCCTCATTTACAGACACACACATACACACACACACACACACACACACACACACACACACACACACACTCACACACCACTCCTCATGCCTGGACTCCTATGTAAGTCTTTTCCCTATATAGGATGGGGCCAAAAAAGATGGGTTCTTCCAGGTGTGGTGGTACATACCTGTAATCCCAGTACTTGGGAGGCTGAGGATCACAGGCCAGCAGCCTCAGCAACTTAGCAAGGCCCTCAACAACTTAGCAAGACCCTATTTCAAAATAAAAGTTAAAAAGGGGGCTGGGGTATAGCTTGGAGTTAGATGCCCCTGGATCCAATCCCCAGTACCTAAAAAGAAAAAAAAATATATATATATATGTATATATGTGCGCACGTGTGTGTAGAATATATATGAATATATTATACATAATATATATTATAGATATATATACATATATATTATAGATATATATACATATATATATGTGTGTATATATATATATATGTGATGAGTTCTAAAGATTCTAAAATACTTTGCTTAAAGAGCTCTGTGACTCAAAGTTCTGCCCACACTCACTCTTGGGCGAGGGGGAGGAAATATTCCAATGTTCTAAAGTAGACAGAGGTTGCCGCTCTTATTTCATTTGCCTTTGACTGGGTATATTGATTTTCCCTGAGCTCTATCAATTTGGGTGGTAAAGTAAAGATTGAGTGGTTCAGTTGTCTGCCCACAGCAGCAGATTTTGCTCATGCAGGTACTGGAAGCAGCTTCTGTGTTTACTTTCAGGTGAAAACTAGAGAAAGAGAGCCGGGGAGGGGAGCTGGGCGCCTGCTCAGGAGTCAGTGCTGCAGGCAGGGGGAGGGAGTCTTCCCGGAGGGCACTGGTCTCTGTGTTGAAGAAAAGGGAGCTGTGAATGAAATATCTGAAAAATACAGGATAGATATGAGGGTTTTTTTTTAATTTGCTTGTATGTTTTTAACAGTTTCTCCCAACTGGTGAGTCAGGATTTTTAAATGAACATGATGTCCCCAAATTCTTGTCAAATGATCGAAATAGATAACACAATAGGAACTGTGGTAGGCCTCTTTGGAATACTGCTGGAAGGGATACGATTTTATCTTGTTTTTTCTTTTCTTTTTCCCCTCTCTCTTCTTTATTCAATTCTGATTCATCATATATGGGTTTTTTTCTTTGTTAAAATTTTATGAAGTGAAACAAAATCTTTCAGGAGGTAACCTACTGACAGCTCAGATCATTTCTGTTTCTACATACCCTAGCAAAAAGAAAATAATGGCTGGAAAAATAATGAGGGAAATTCATTTCTTTGCCAAAATGTTTTAAAGCAAGCCTGCTTAGGGGGCCACTCTGGAAGAAGCTAGACAAGGTTTCAAGACCTAAAATAAGGTTCGAAATCTTTTATCCCACCAAAGACCGAGTGGTGGATGGATCACCGCTCGGTAACTCATGGCACTCTTCTGATTTCGGTTTGGATTGAGCTGGAGTGTCATGTTAGCAGGACCTGCTCATTGGCTCTCCGAATTGATCCATGTGGGTCATGGCATAAGCCCTCGGTGGGGAAGCAGCTTTATTAATTTCTTCGGCGTCGCCTTCAGGCCAGCTCTACCAGACCTTCCTCCTTGCCCTCGGGTGACTTGCCATAGCTCTCCAATCATTGAGGAAGCCTCATATGCAAGGATTAAGTTCAGTCAAGTCACAGCTCCAATGTCTCATCCATTCCAGATCCCCCCTTCCCCACTAGGCCACGGCACAGCAGCAGCAGCAGCAAAGAGAAAGGTGGTTTGTCTCTTCCTATGTCTTCCCTTTTCTCCCTTTTCTCTTCTCTTTTCCCACTCAGGATGCTGCTTCTGGCTCCTTTAGGATTGGGGAGGCACAGGGGGGATGGACAGAAGGAAGGACAAGAGATGAAAAGTTTTGTCTGGTGCTGTTGAATCTGAAATAGAAGCCCTTCGAACTGCAGTGGTCAAATTCTGTCTGCTTCTCCTATGGCTAATGAGAATCCCACTTTACAGCTCCAAGACAGGGGCGATGCACTCTCTGGCCGGCCATCTCTGAACCCCCCTTAGTGCCTCCGAGAAATGGAACAGCCTGCTGGCCCCTTTCTATGGGAGTTGCCATGTTGGCAGGCAGTCCTTTTGAAAAGAGTCCTTTCAAGGTACTATAGCCCAGCTCCCTTCTAAATTGCTCACTTAGGCTAAGGGAAAATCCAACATCATGCCCCATCAAATTCTGGGAGTAGAGCTCACTGGCCACAAAAGTCCTATGTCCCCATTCTCCCCCGCAGATCCCCACAGTCAGCTTCTTGCCCTTACCTGTGTGAAGTCCAGTGACAGGCACTTGTCTCTGCACTCCACAAACTCCAGTCTTTACTGATGGAATTCTCTCAAGAACTCTAATCACCTCTGTCTCAGGGCCCAAGGCAATTGCAGAACCCAGGGATTTCTGCACATATGGGAAAGGAGGAGACGAGATGGTAGCTTACCTCCTCTACCCCTTCTATGAGTATGAGCACTACCCTTGAGCCCCCTCCCTAGATCAAGGTAAGAAAGGGAAGCAAGCCCCTTCTCTTCCCTTGGAAGGAAACACAGCAAGTCTACTCTGTGACAGCTCTCTTCAAAAAAAAAAAAAGAAAAGAAAAACCTGTCTCCAAATTGCTCTGATCCATTTCTAGACTTCTCATATATACAGGCTGATAAATGGGATAAAACTGGTAGGGCAGCTGGGTGTGTTGGTACACACCTGTAATCCCAGTACTTGGGAGGCTGAGACAGGAGGATCATAGGTTTGAAGCCAGCCTCAGCAACTAAGCAAGACCCTATTTCAAAATAAAAAAGGGCTGAGGGTATAGCTCAGAAGTAGAATGCCCCTGGGTTCAATCCCCAGTACCACACACACCAAAAAAAAAAATTTTGGTAGAGCTACCTTGGGTACCAGGTGCTGCCCCTCAGCATATTAATGGTGTCTAGCACCCCTCTTTAGAAAATAGAGGTTTTTCGCCCATCATTCTTGGCCTTCAAGGCTTAGTAGAGACTAAAAGAAGTCCCACTTGAGATTCATTTATATTTATGTCACCCTTGAACACTGTGTTAACAAAAAAGACTACAATCTGATTCTATTATAATAAAAGCCACCCAAACCCCCCAAACTAAAGGTCCATGAACAAAACTATCTGATTTGTGGAGTAGGAAAATAGGCTCATTGATTTGCTGTCTTTGGGTCCTGTCTGCTCACCATGGTAGCAGACTAGTGGGTATTTCCATCTGGCATATGTTTCTTCAGACCAACTTGTCTCCCTTACCGGGGGGACAGCTTGTCCAGACAGCTAGCAACAGCGAAACAGACAACGCAACCAGAGTACAAACGTGGCCAGTGGCACCAAGTCACAGCTGAGTCAAAAGATGCCTTTGGCATCGTGGCCAAACCACGGGCAATCTTTGGGGAATACTGGTTAGCCAGGCTGTTTGAACTGCCTTCAAAATGCTTTCTTTAACCTAAGGGGGAAAATGGTTGACTACAAAGAGCCACTGGTTCCATCTGAAAAGTTTAGCTAATATGGAGGGTGGCTGCAAGAAAGGGAAGAAGGTCCTCTTCAGGAACAGGTGTCCATGGAGCATCGCTCAGGCCATCTCCCAGGGTCCAGGGCTTTGGCTGGCATTATTAAGGATTGTCATCTTTTAACTGAATTTGAAGTTGTTCTTGTCCTAGAAACCTCAAGCTTGTTGTATATAACCCAGAATCAGGGACTAATACGTTGACTTCCGATATGAGTGTGGAAATGCAGCACACACTTCTTTGGAGTGGCAATGAACTTCTTGATTCTTAATCTTGTAGGGAACCCACTGCCGCCATCGATAGAGGCTTTCATTTTTAAAGTGTTAATACTTTAAAATCTCTGGAGCCTGTTGGATCCCTAATGATCTGGTTGGTTATAAGATCCCGTTTACCTAAAACCCATCACACTAGTCTCACATCTAAACTAGTTTCATCCTGCTCAAATCTGAATGATATAGCCAGGCGTGATGGTGCACGCCTATGATCCCAGTACTTGGGAGACTGAGACCAGAGGATCGCAGGTTTGAGGACAGCCTCAGCAAGTAGTGATACTCTCAGGAACCTAGTGAGACCCTGTTTCAAAATAAAAATAAAATAGGGCTGGGGTATAGCTCGGAGGTAGAAGGCCTCTAGGTTCAATCCCCACTACCACAAAATAAAATTCATGATCTGACAAATTTAATGATCTGACAAAAATCACCTCTCCCAGTAGTTCTGGAAGCTCAAGAACCCTGTACCCAAAAGAGGCTTGGCATCTTTGAACTGGACAGGAAAGTTCCCGTAACACTTGTAACACTTGATGCTAGACATAATTTCCCAAGAGCTCCAGGCTGCTTCTGGGTTCTCCTTAGAGAGAAGCATAAATAGCGCCTGGACTCACCCACTGCTGGCTGCTCCTCTTCAGAGCAGCTCATACCAAGGACGTGCTCAGCCGGGGCACTGTCCTTCCTCCGGCCTGGCCTCCTGGAGCAGACACCTGAGTGGTGGCTTGTGAATCACCCCTTCAACAAAGATGATAAATGTATGCTGAGCTGCCTTTTGCTTCCCAGTGAGAAAGCGAGTGTTACTCACAATGTCAGGAAACAGTACCCAACTCTGGTGCCAAATGAATGACAGAGGGGAAAAAGGAGGACAACAGAATGTGGTCTAGTCTGGTGGTTCCGTGTGAGACTTGGTGTCAGCAGTCTTGGTCCGATTCCCGGCAGCCTCCCTGACTCACTTTGGGCAGGTCACATTGTGTTTGCTGGTTGTGTTTTTGGATCAGAAATGTGGCTGTGGTTCACTCGGCCTCGCATCGTCAGCAGGGGTTGTTAATGGGGTGCTTCCGTGCAAATGCAGGGATCGAAATATTGTCCACACAGCAGGTGAGTAACTGTCCTTGAACAAGACTATCAGATGTCTGTCGATGGCAAGAAAGATGAATTTCGAATGGGACTGGGGGCGTGAGAAATTTCTCTAGCTCGGCACAGTTAATAGCACACTCTGAAAGTAGAATGAATGGTTTCAAGTGGATTTGTGAAGTTTCTCAGATTCGTTGAAAGTCTTCTAGGATCTTTGGAGATAGGTGTCCCTCACCTTGGGCAGAATCATTTCCCTCTCCCATGGCTGTGTCAATTTGGGTTCCCCAAGCGGCAGACACTAGGCTGTATTAAAAGGGGAAAAGACATGTTAGAGGAAATGACTGTGAAGGACTGTGGGGGAAGGAGCCTAAGTAGCTGGGGACAGGCCCAGGTACTCATTAGGCACAATGGACACAGTGCCTAGAGCCAGGACATTTTAGGAGTCCATACAATGTTTTAATTTTAGTTATTTTATAATAAGAAGGGCAAAATAAATATGGTAAAAACAAATGCAGCCTAGATTATATTCATCTTTATATCAATGCAGTCATAGACTAGAATTTTTAATGTTGTTATGGAAGAAGGTATGTATAGCAGAGAAAGTGCCTAGGGCCCACGGAGGTTATAATGTGGTCCTGGGTTTGGAGAGTCTTCAGCACAGGATGCAAATCCTGAGAAGGAGGGGAGGCCAGGCTGATGTGAAGTTGCTTCGGAGCTCCTAGAGCTCCCATCGCTTAGAATGGCCTTGCACTCGTCCCCTGGATGCTCATTCACAGACTGGGAGCAACCCAGAATGTGGTGGCCTTGGCACAAACATTGGTATGGATCCAAAGGTGAGGCAACTGGAGATTGGCAGGCAACTATGGTCCCCCAAGCAAGTTGTCTTAAAGGAGACCTCAGTGGCCCACCTCTGTGTCCCCCACAATGAAGAATCAAGGAAGCAAAAAAATAAACAAACAAAAACTCTCTCTCTCTTCCATGCAGTTCTCCTGGAGACATATCTTGCAAAGGGATTCTGTTTTGTTGCTTCATATTCAAAAGGCAATAAAGACTTCATCTCTGCCCTTGATACACCCATGAGTCCTTACTGAATAGAGCCATGTTACAGGGGCTAAGTGGTCACATGCTGCTTCAGTCAGCATTCTCACATGACAACCACTTAGAGGAAGGAGATCTATTTGCTCACAGTTCTGGAGGTTTCAGGGGTTCAGTCCCTGTTAGGCCAGGTGAAGTCTGCAAAGCTCAGGGCATGGTGTAGCAATAGAAAGAGAAGAGCACACAAGGGTTCTGCTCTCACATCACAGAGGCCAGAAGCAAGAGAGAGAGAGAGAGTTCCCAAAGGGGGTTCAAGGACACATGTACTGTTTCTAAGGCCACACCCTGAGTGATCTACTTTCTCCAGCCACACCCCACCTGCCTAGGTTACCACCTGATAAGTCCATTACAATGGGTTCATCCACTGATGAGATTAGAACCCTCACATTGCACCTCTGAACATTAATACATGAGCTCTTCAGGGAGCAGTCTATATGCAAACCCTAACACATGCCTTCTCCATTCCTATGTTCTAGTCGAGGCTGGCTGGCCCCAGATCCGCTTCAGAGGGCATTTGAGCTTGGGATAAGGAGTGGCCCTCCTTGCATATCAGAGGTTCACTGTTTCTGCCCAGTCCGACATTCAGATTCTTCCTGTACAATTCCTCCCCAGACATGGCCGCATGGACACCATTAGCCATGTCCAGTCTGCAGATATGTTTATTTGTGCACACCAAATTTAAGTAATTATGATAGCTGCACATGATAGTACACGTCTGTAATCCCAGTACTTAGGAGGCTGAGACAGGAGGATTGCAGGTTACAGGCCAGCCTCAGCAGCTTAGCATGGCCCTGCTTCAAAATAAAAAAAAAAATTTAAAAAAAGGGCTGCACCAAAAAAAAACAAAAAATTATGATAGGGGGCATTTGTTGTTGGTTAAATTGTGCTGCCCTGGAATTCATATATTGAAGTCCCAACCTTGAGTATTGTGACTTTATTCAGAAATAGTCATTGCATAGGTATGTAATTAAGATGAGGTCATGCTGGGGTAGGGTGGGGCCCTAATCCAATATGACTGGCATCCTTAGGAAAAGGAGAATTTTGGACATAGCGGGAGATACACACGGGGAGAACACCATGTAGAGCTAGAGGCTGAGAGCCACAGACCAAGAAACACCAGAGGTTGTTAGCAAACCCCAGAAGCTAGCAGAGAGACCCGGAAGGATTTTTCTCTCGCAGCCCTCAGAAGGAGCCTCCCCTGCCGACGCCCTGGTCTCGGACCTCCAGCCTCCAGACTGTGAAACAATATATGTTGGCAGTTTAAGCCACCCAGTGTGTGGTATCTTATGTAAGTCCTAGCAAACTAATACAAGGAATATCATTTGAAAATTGATCGATTTGCCACACAAACTGGATTTGGGGCTTCTGTAGGGAGAGCCTGCAGCACTGGGCTGGGTGTCAGAGTGTCAGGAGAGGCTGCAGAGCACAGGCCTGTGCAAGGGGTGGGGCTCCTTACCCCACCCCCACCGCTGCCGTGGGAGAATGAGACCTAGCACTATCAAATGTTCTGGGTTTTTTTTACCAGAGAAGTTCAATTTCTGTTTCTCATTGCTGGGGAAATGTGATTTCAAGTGCTGGCAACTAATCCACCAGCCTCTCCTTTCTCCCTGACCCAGTCCACTTCTCACACACACTTAATCTGGCTGGCTCTTCAGAACACCTAAGTTTGTGATCTCTATTTTATGTGTGTGTTTGTGATCTCTATTTATTCACAATTGCAGGGCTTGTCAAGATGATAAGAAAAATTACATTTACATAAGGGAGATAGTTCAGGGGGCTGAACAGTTTGCCACTAGGAGAATGAAAGCTTTGATCTCTCCATCTTTCCTCTGCTTTGTTGGGTGACAACCTCTCTGAGACTGTTCGTGCTCTGAATGACCATGTGTTGGGGGCCGTCCACATACCAGGCAGTGTGGTACGCACTAAGGGTCCAGTGTACCATACCAGGCAGTGTGCTGCGCACAAAGTAAGTGCCCATGTACCGTATTGTTCCTAATATCCTTACTGCTCTTTAGCCAAGGGAAAAGGAATTCTTATTAACCAGGCACTATGTAATGAAATCAAAGATATTAAGTTGTAATTATTCTAAGCCTGTAAATATAAAGAGCATTCTGCCCAAGCTACATTGCATAGCACTTCTCTGTTATAAGCTTAAGCATACTCAGACAAAATTGCTAATAACAACAGCTACCCCTTAGACAAAACAGACTATAGGACAAGCATAGTTCTAAATTCAAGAATGACAAGACTTTATTTCATTATAATTATATTAGACGATTATGATGTGTGAGGCACATGCTAAGTACTTTATGTAGGCCATCTCATTTCATATTCATATCAACCCTATGGGGGAAAGTTCAGTCAGCCCTCTGTAGCCAAGGGTTCTACATCCACAGACAGAGGCGGCCCACACCACACCAGATCAAAAATATCTGGAAAAAAAATTTCATCTGTACCAAACATGTACAGACATTTTTTCTCGTTATTATTCCCTAAACAATACAGAATAACAACTATTTACATGGCATTTACATTTTGTGTGTGTGTGGTACTGGGGACTGAGCCCAAGGGCATTCTGATAGGTCAGGTCCCCTCCCTTCCCCCTCCCCTCACAGTCCCCTGCAGCTGGGACAGGAAACCCTGGAGCCTGGGAAGCCAGAAGTGGAGATGTGGCAGATTCCCGATCTCCAGATTCCAGATCTCGAGAGAGAATCAGCATTCTCGCGAGGGGACTGACATCCTCCCACCTTACTAGCCCCAACCCCCAGACCCTGCTATAAAGTGCTCTCACTTCCTCCCCAGGGCGGGACTCTGCTGACCAACAGGCTTTTCGGTTAACAGACCTTGCCTGGGAGTGCAATAGAGTGCCTTTTGTACTCTGCTTGCTAAGCCTTGATTTCTCATGAGACCCCTGACTCAATTTCCCCGTTACACATTCTACTTCTGAGCTACACCCCCAGCCCTATTTTATTTTTATTTTGAAACAGGGTCTCGCTAGGTTGATGAGAATCTCACTACTTGCTGAGGCTGTCCTCGAATCCGCCATCCTCCTATCTCAGCCTCCCAAGTACTGGGATTACAAGCATGCGCCACCACGCCTGGCAGCATTTACATTTTACTAAGCACTATAAGTAATCTAGAGTTGATTTAAAGTATGTAAGAGGGCGTGCATAGGTCATATGCAGATACTACCCATCTTGTATACTGGATTTGAACATCCACAGATTTTAGTGTTCTCAGGGAGTACCCACTCCCACGTGGATATCAAAGGCTGACTGCATTTGGTTCTCATTCTACAGATCAGGAAATTGAGGCCCAGGCAAATTCAGAAACTTGCTCAAGGTCACTGGGCTAGTAAGAGGTGAAGCAGGATTCAAATTCACTTCTCTTTAATGCCAAATCAAAGCTCTCCCCATTCTGCCCCTCGATTTCTCTGTTTTCTGGCCTCTCACGAAGATCAGCCTCTGCCTTGGCCAAGTAGTATCCCCAGGGTCTGCCAGGGGTGGTATCACAAGTTCAGACTTGCAAACCATCTAGCTTCGGTGTTGATTAGCCCACACCTTGTATTAATGACACATAAATTGCCATCTAGTTTGAGTTCACAGTCTGCTTTATTCAAAACACATAGTGACACTGTATAAATTTGTCTATTTGGATCTCTCTATGCCTTTTTAAGAATAGATGGTATGCTTAGTATGCTCTTCAAGTCTTATAACTCAAAGAGATCGTGGGAGTAAGTGGCTTCTGGGGCGACGTTCCGTTCCTTCCCATGTGTGTGTTCATCTTGTGAAAATTCAAGCACTTTGCAGATGACGCATCTCCCTTTCTGTAAAAAGATACTTTTCTTCAATCCAAAGTAAGGGTAAGGTGGACTAGGGATGGGAGTCAGTGGTAGAGCACTTCCCTAGAGGGCAGGAGGCCCCGGGTTCAATCCCCAGCCCTAGAGGAATTTAAAAAAAGAAAAAAATAGTAAGGGAAACAGAAAGAATGGTTCTTATCCAGTATTTACAGAGTGCAATGAACCCATGTGCCTGTCTCCCAGCTGCAACACTTACCCACTCAAGGCCAGACTGCTTCATCTAGAACCCCTCCATTTCCTCCCCCCACACACTCCAGCTTGGATGATGTGAAGAGAGCCCAGAACCGCTCTGTTTCATCTGCCACCGCCAGCCGGTCTTACCCTGTGCCCTGTCTGTGATTTCCAGGCCACTACATGTACGTGGACTCAGTTTACGTCAAACACTTCCAGGAGGTGGCGCAGCTCGTCTCCCCGATGACCACGGCCCCCATGTCTGGCTGCCTGTCCTTCTATTACCAGCTGCAGCAGGGGAATGACAACGTCTTCTCCCTTTACACTCGGGACGTGACCGGCCTGTACGAGGAGATCTGGAAGGTGGACAGTCCAGGGAATGCAGCCTGGAATCTTGCAGAGGTGGAATTCAGCGCTCCCTACCCCATGGAGGTAGGTGTGCCAGGGAGCCAGGGATGCACGGGCCTGTGGAGGGCTCCCCCGCGTACAGGCACGGAGGTCAACACACTCCACAGCTCCCAGATCAGTCTTTCTTCCTGCTGCATCGCAATCTTTTTTTAAGGTGGGCATACATTCAATTTATTTTTTAAGGATTTTTTTTTGTACTGGGGATTGAACCCAGGGGCATTCTACTTCCAAGCTACATGCCCAGCCCTTTTTATTTTTATTTATTTATTTATTTATTTATTTATTTATTTATTTATTTATTTTTGCGGTACCAGGGATTGAACCCAGGGGCATTCTAACTCCGAGCTACACCCCCAGCCCTATTTTTTAGCCTTTATTTTGAAACAGGGTCTCACTAAGTTGCTGAGGGGTCTCCCTACATTGCTGAGGCTGGCCTCAAACATGTGATCCTATTGTCTTAGCCTCCCAAGTACTGGGTTTGCAGGTGTGTACCACCATGGCCAGATAGTTTTATTTTATTTTTAATTGACAAAAAATAATAGTATATATTTATGGGTTGCAATGTGATGTATGCAATGTAGAATAATAAAATCAAGGTAATTAGCATATCTATCTCCTCAAACATTGATCATTTTTCTGTAGTAAAAACATTCAAAATCCTCTCTTCTAGCTATTTTTAATGTACAATATATTATTATTAATTGTACTCAGCCTACTATGTATTAGATAACAAAATTCATTCCTCCTGACTATAACTGTTTACCCCTTGACTGACATCTCCAATTTTCCCTTCCACTCCTGTTGTACTTCTATTTTAATCTTTTCTTTTCCCCTTCTCAGTTCCCTTCACCTCTCTCACTTCCTGGGTCCTCCCTTGTGCCTTCCTCCTTTATCACCTTCATTTTCTAGAAAGAGTATTTTTTTTTTAAAGATAAAGATGGAAAAACACAGTCAACCAACTAGATTTTCTGGGTAGGTGTTCCCTGCGAACCTTGCACTCAGATCAAGGAGAGCTCAAATTGGAGACCAGAGTCCCCTCAGTGCAGCTCGTTCCTGGGCTCCCATTCCTGAGAGCAGTTTTGAAGGTTTCCCTTAACTAAGAGAATTGTCTTTCTCGAGAAAAATGGCTTCTTTCTTTGCAGTATAAATAATGTCAAAACTAATTTTGTCAAATAATGTCAAAACTTTTTTACAGTTATATGTGATAAAAGAATTAGATACATGGAAAAATGTTCAACATCATTAGCAATCAGGGAGATGCAAATCAAAACTACACTGAGATTCCATCTAACCCCAATCAGAATGGCAATCATCAAGAAGTCAAAAAACAATAAATGCTGGTGAGGATGTGGGGAAATTAGAACTCTTCTACACTGTTGGTGGGATTGCAAATTAGTTCAGCTGCTATGGAGATCAGAGTGGAGATTCCTCAGAAAACTGAGAATGGATGCACCATATGATCCAGCTATACCACTCCTGGGTGTCTTTCCAAAGGGGCCGAAATCAGAGAACTATAGTAATATATGCATAACCATGTTCATAGCAGCACAATTTACAGTAGCCAAATTATGGATCCAACCCAGGTGTCCATCAACAGATGAATAGATTACAAAATTATGGAAAATACACACAATGGAATTCTACTCAGCAATAAAGAAGAACAAAATTATGTCATTTGCAAGAAAATGGAAGGACCTGGAGAAACATTGTGTTAAGTGAGATTAACCAATCACAGAAAGTGAAGGGTCATATATTTTCTCTAATATGCAGAAGCTAGGGAGTAATTGGGATACCAGAGGGACTCCAGATAATGGAGGAGAAACCTCAGTGGAGCCAGGGAGGAGGTCTAAGGGAAGGGGAGGGGAAAGAGTGAGGTTTGTTAATGGAATTACTACCATCGACTATGGTGCATATGTGAAAATACCAATGTCAATCTCAGTACTCTGTATTGGGGAGGCAGAGGGGGGCACCAGCTGCTGTGTGCATGTATGTCACTATCAACATGATTTATGTTATGATGGAAACTATAATGTACCAACCAATAAAAGCATATTAAAAATTAAAAAAATAAAAAAGGGCTGGGGGTGTAGCTCAGAAGTAAAATGCCCCGGGTTTAATCCCCAGTACCAATAATAAAGAAATAAATATTGAAAAAAAAGAATTAGAAAATTCAAAAAAGCAAAACAAGTTAAAAAAAAACACCCTAGGCCAATCCCACAAAGATGAGGACTTCTAACATTTTGGTGTTTATCCTTTTAGGCCTTTATCTAAGTGAATTTTAAATATAGATCTATGTCTATTTGAGAAAGTTCAAGTACTTTCAATACTCATTATCTGACAAAGTGGATAAAATGTTCCCCATATTTACAGATGAGAAAAAAGAAAACAGAGTGTCCAAAAAATTTGATGTCTTTTTTCTAGGTCACCCAGATGGTGAATGCCGGAGAGTTTAGGAAACTTCCTAGATTAAAATCTGACCCACAGCTGAAGGAGGAGGCTCAGCTCTGTCTGAGGACCCCATAGGACCTGGAGGATCAGTGCACGTAGCACTGGGGTTGCTACACATGGAAGATTGCTATAAGGATTTGGAGCTCTAAGTGCAATCTTCATTACCACAGTTAATACCCCCTGCTTTTCCCTTTGTGCTTTTTGTAATATCTTCCTCAGTTCCCTTTAAAGTGCAAAAGAAGCGGATCATTCCTCTGGCTGCTTTTCAGTGGTGCCATCTGCTAGCCTGCTGTAGGGTTGCAGAGAATGCTGGGGTTGGTCTTCCGTTCCTGATGTGTTCCATCTCCTGATGGCGTGCCTGACACTCCCCCACCTCCTTCCTTCCCCCCTCTCTTCCCCACCAACTCCCAAGTGGCCCCAGAGAGAGCACAGTGCTTTCTTCATAATGTGTGCTATTTCCTAGCCCAAAGTCTGATCGGGTCTCAATTTGCTCTTGCAACCCAGTGGAAAATTTTATGTGAATTTGGGTTATAAGGAGGAAAAGAAATGGATGTACTGCTTAGGAACATTTTCCTTCTATTAAAGTCAAATGAGTCACAACACACACACACACACACACACACACACACACACACGTGGCATTTTCCTTACCAACTCTTCTCCTCCAACCATAAGCTCTTCAGGCAATATTTGCATGAGTTAAATGTTGCTGAATTTTTTAAAAATCAATACTTGTTAAGTTACAATGCTGGACACCACGAAACCTCTACACATCTTTGGATCCACATGTGTGCGATTTTGCTCCACTAGTCTGAACCTATTATTTGCTCTTGCTAATTGCCAAGAAAAGAAACTTGTCCTGCACAAATCAGAGAATTTAATGTCAGCATATTCTCAAATGAATTTTAGAAAGGGAAACAAACATCGGAGACTGTCTTTCTGAACAAGAGAGAACACATTGGCATATGGGCTGTGGTTAGCATATCCTCATCAGAAATATCATTCTTAATCTACCTGCTGGATATGAGCCATTCACTCTGCCAGCCAGTGCCTCTCGAGAATTCAACATCATGGATATGTGACAATTTGAAAACTTAATGTACCCTTTCTCATATGTCCACATCTGTTCTTTCATTCATCGCCTTTGTCCCCGGCCAAGACAAATGTCCAGGGCTCTCCTTGTGTCTTGAAGAGTCTGGGTACCAGGTCCCAGCAGGATCATTTCAATTAAGCTGAAAGGGACCTCAAGAACCATCTCATTAAATCACTTTTTTTTTTCAAAAACGAAGAAACAGAATTGAAATAAGGAAGGGACCTGCTCATACTAATCAGTGGCTAACTGGGCTTAAACTTGAATATGAATTCAAGAGGGAGTTGACCTGGAGAAAAAGATATGAATTAGTTCGGAGCTTATCATGCACCTGACTGTGCTAGAATCTTTATATGCATTGTCTCACTACTCACTACTGTCTACTCAACAGTCCCACAATGTAGGTGTTATTTTTCCTATTTTAATAGGTTAAAAAAAAACAAGACCCTAAGAGATTTAGTGATGTATACAAATTGCCTAGCTAGTAAGTGATAAAAATGGGATTTTAACTCTGTCAAACTGCCTCCAAGATACTATTCTCTTCAGAAGAGGTTACACATGAAAAGCCCTTGGGTCAAATCTAGCCCACAGTCATTTGTTTGGATGCCATCGTGGGTGTGTGTGTGTGTGTGTGTGTGTGTGTGTGTGTGTTGTTTTAATTTTTTTAATTAATTGCATTGAAAAACCTAAAGATTCAAATCCTCCTGATAATTTGCTAGATGCAGAGACAGTGGCCTTGTATTTTTTTGCTAGGGCTGCCATAACAAAGCACTACAAAAGGGGTGGCTTAAAAAAATAGAAATGTAAGCAGAGCACACACACCTGTAATCCTAGTACTTGGGAGGCTGAGACAGGAGGATCGCAGGTTCGCGGGCAGCCTCAGCACTGTAGCATGACCCTCAGCAACTTAGTGAGACCCCGTTTCAAAATAAAGAATAAAATAGGGCTGGAGGTGTAGCTCAGAGGTAGAATGCTTTGGGGTTCAATCCTCAGTACCATGAAATAAATAAATAAAGCCAGAAACGTAGTGCATCGCCACTTTGTAGGCCAAAAGTCCAAGATCAAAGTGTCAGCAGAATGGGTTCCTTCTGAGGGCTATGTTCCTTCTGAACTGGTTCCCAGCCTCTCTCCACTGTGTTCCTTCTGAGCTGGTTCCCAGCCTCTCTCCACTGCGGTTGGTCTGCTGGAGATCCTCAGCCTTCATAGGCTCATAGGTCTCTGCCTCCACTTCGCTCGCCATCCTCTCAGCATGTTTGTCTCTCTCTGCATGCAGGTTTCCCCTCCTACAAGGAGGCCAGTCATTTGGATTAAAGGCCCACCCATCTACACTAACTGCCTTTGCAATGACCTTACCCCCAAGTAAGGTAACATACTGAGGTGCTGGGGTTAGGACTGGAGCGTATGAATTTTGGGGAAAAGCCGGGCGCAGTGGCACATGCCTGTAATCCCAGAACTTGGGAGGCTGAGACAGGAGGACCTCAGGTTCAAGGACAATCTCAGCAAATAGTGAGACTCTCATCAACCTAGTGTGACTGTTTCAAAATAAAATACGGTTGAGTGTGTAGTTCAGAGATAGAATGCCCCTGGGTTCAATCCCCAGTACCACACACACACACACACACACACACACACACACACACATAATTTGGGGGGAAACAGTTCAGCCCATGGCAGACCTGATTTCTCGCACGTCAGCAGTATGAGCAGCCCCTGCCCCATTTAGACAGGCTCACTTTCTCCATTTCCCAAGTGTACACCATAGCAAGCCTACCTCGTGCATTTACACTACCTGCCTGGTCCTCGTAAGCATTTGAGTTTCAAGCCCTGCTCCACTCTGTCTTCTCATACTGTCAACTCACTCAGTGTGGACTGTACACCAGGGTGGTTTTCCCAATACTAGTGAAGGCTGTGCTCTCCACGCCTGATCCCCCATGGGCAGAAAGTCGATTGAGCTCAGTGAGCCAGTAGCAGGTAAGAAAGCAAAACTGAAGGGTTGAACTCATTGGCCCGTGTAACCACTGGAACACACCTGGACGTGCTTAGAGCAAGGTCCTCATCTCCGACTGCTGCATCTTTGCCCAGGCCCTCATGGAGAGCCCCACGTAGCAAGAAGGGAAAGGGACCCAGAGGGCTAGCTCTCTGTGAAAGCAAAGGAACCTGGCCTTTGCTTAGCCTATTTTTCCTTTAATCAAAGTTCGTAATGCTAATGAATTCTAGAGTTCTATCAGAAATGATGGGTGTGGTGGTGCACACCTGTAATCCCAGTACTTGGAAAGCTGAGACAGGAGGATTGCAGGTTCAAGGCCAGCCTCAGCAACTTAGCAAGACCCTGTTTCCAAATAAAAAATAAAATAGGTCTGAGGCTGTGGCTTGGAGGTAGAACGCCCCTGGTTTCAATCCCCAGTACAGAAAGAGAGAGAGAGAGAGAGAGAGAGAGAGAGACAGAGAGAGAGACAGAGAGAGAGAGAGAAGGAAGGAAGGAAAGAAGGAAGGAAGGAAGGAAGGAAGGAAGGAAGGAAGGGAGGGAGGGAGGGAGGGAGGGAGGGAGGGAAAGGAAAGGGAGGGAGAGAGAGAGAGAGAGAGAAAGAAAGAAAGAAAGAAAAAGAGAAAGGAAAAGAAAGAAAGAAAGAAAGAAAGAAAGAAAGAAAGAAAGAAAGAAAGAGAAAGGACAGTGCTTCTGCTGACACTCAAGGAAAAGGGGGATATCCACCAGCGAATACAAATTCAGGATTTCTGTTGTAGTCCGTGTGGACTGCTATAACAAAATGCCACAGGCTGGGTAGCTTATAAACATCAGAAATTTATATCTCATATTTCTGGAGGCTTGAAGTCCAAGATCGAGTCACTGTCAACTCTGATGTCTAGTGAGGGTCTGTTTCCTGGTTCATAGTTGGCACCTTCTCACTGTGTCATCACAGTGAGAAAATGAGCAAATGAGCTTCTTCGCCTTCTTGTAAGTGCACTCATCCCATGTATGAAGGCTCCACCCTCATGACCTAATCGCCTCCTGAGAGGCCCCGCCCCCTAATGCCATCACAGTGAGAAAATGAGCAAATGAGCTTCTTCGCCTTCTTGTAAGTGCACTCATCCCATGTATGAAGGCTCCACCCTCATGACCTAATCGCCTCCCGAGAGACCCCACCCCCTAATGCCATAGCATTGGAGACTAGATTCCAGCATATAACTTTGCAGGGGACAAAAACATTCAGACTATCACAGTTTCATTCTCCCTAAAAGAGACTGTAGGTTGAGCGGGGTGCTGCCCAAACACTTATATTTGGGAACATGATTACATAAGTCCTTGTAACTTGGCCTTGCCTGGTTTGATTGACATATCATTTTGAATCATGGTTAAGAGTACTAACGCCTAACAGAAAATATGTAAACATGTGACATGTGACATGTCATTTTCCTCCCCAGGTTATTTTTGAAGTTGCTTTCAATGGTCCCAAAGGAGGATATGTTGCCCTTGATGACATTTCTTTCTCTCCAGTTCACTGCCAAAATCAGACAGGTGAGCATTCTCTTTCTCTCCTTTCTTTCATTTGGAATTTTCCTTTCTCAATGGATGTCTGTGGTCAGGTCTTGTTTTAAATTGTCTTTGATTTTTTTTCACCTTTCTCTTATCTCATCGTTTAAGAATTAATTAACTGAAGAGTCATTTTTCTGGAATATTACCCTCTTTTTTCCCTCATAGACTGAATCTAATTTTTCTGAAGCCATAAGCCAGTTGTCATATCTTAAGGCACTTTCATCGTCCCTGCCTACTAGGAAAGGAAAATTAAATAATATTAATTTACTACAGCCCATCTTTCTCTATAATGGATGTCTTAGGTCTATAAATGGGTGGCTGGATAGATGGAAAAGAACTCTCACAAACTACTGAATAGAATGATAAGAACTCCAACTCTAAGTACCCAATATTTATGTCCCTATATTTAAGGATATTAGTGGTTGATAAACATCTCTAGGATGGTTTTGGCTAAATACTATGTGTGATGTGTGTGTGTACGTGTGTGTTACTTGGAATTGAACCCGGGGCATTCTACCTTTGAGCTACACCCCCAGCCCTATTTTATTTTTTACTTCTGAAACAGGGTCTCACTAAGTTGCCGAGGGCCTCCCCAAAAGTTGCTGAGGCTGTTCTCAAGCCTGCGATCTTTCTGTCTCAGCCTCCCAAATACTAGGATTATAGGTACGTGCCACTTTGCCCAGACAATACTATGTGCTCTTGATTTAATTACTTTCTCTTTCAAAGTGAACCCTCAAATAGTTTTATCCTGGCCAATTTTTTAATTTCATAGCTTTGGTGTTTGGAAAGAGAGGACTTTTTTTTTTTTACTTTCTGGGAAAATAGATAAGCAAATTGATTCACAGTGAATTATAAAACAAATATTTTAGAATAAAGATGACAATATATTAATGATAATTCAGATAAATGCAATTGACCTTACCATTTAGTGAATTTGTTTCCTTGAGAGACCCAGGGAAACCCTATGGAATCTGTCTTATTAACGAACCCTTATTCTGGGTTTGGAGCCATAGGAAATAAATTTTTGAACTTGACCTTTGTAGTCTGACTTTCACTTAAGATAAAATTGGTCTCCAATTTAATATGGTTTCAGATATTTTCTACTACCAAGGAGGCAAAGAAAAAACATTTTCTACTTGAGCTAAACTATTGCCTCCAAATTAGACAAATCTAATTTACTAAAACCAAATATTATTTTTAATAATTCTAATTTTTAAGTGAAACAGATACAACCAAATTGTATTTACATTTTAAAATCTTTTTTGTGGGAGGGGGTTGCTCCATATCAAACCCAAAGCCTCATTCGTACTAGACAAGCACTCTACCACTAAACCATCTTCACCCAACCCTGAATTTACATAGTTTTGAATTATTTAATCCAAACAATAATCAAAGATTAAAAGAGGCTCTAAGCAGAGCATGGTAGTGCCTGCCTGTAAACCCAGTAGTTGGGAGGCTGAGACAGGAGGGTCACAAGTTCGAGGTCAGCCTTAGCAACTTAACGCCCTCAACAACTTTTTGTTTGTTTTAAGACCCTATTTCAAAACAAAAAATAAAATAGGGTTTGGGGTGTAGCTTGGAGGTAGAATGCCCCTGGGTTCAATACTCAGTCACACACACACACACACACACACACACACACACCCTCTAAATTTGACCAAGTACAGAAATCAAAATTGTTTTACTTCTCTAAAATTTAATGGCCCCCTAATCCTACCAGTTAATATTTTAATTATGTTAATAGTAATTTTACAACTTCTTTATATTATTTTGAGAAAGTTCCTCTTCTCTGTTACTAGACGCTTATACTAAACTTTTATATTTTCATGTTATATATGTGTAAGAAGAAATGTTTATTCAATATCTGTGCTGGGTGGAGGGTGGGGTAATTTAGCTGGGAAGAATCAACCTTTAAGAATGCTCTCCCTTTTTAGTATTCATTCATTCATTCATTCATTCATTCATTTGTGGTATTTGGGATTGAACCCAGGGGCATTCTACCTTCAAGCTATACCCCCAGCCTTATTTTTTTGTTTGTTTGTTTGTTTTGAAATAGGGTCTCACTAGGTTGCTGAGAGTCTCGCTAAGTTGCTGAGGCTGGCCTCGAACCTGAGATCCTCCTGTCTCAGCCTCCCATGTACTGGGATTACAGGCATACGCCACCACGCCTGGCTCTCCCTCTTTTAAAAGAGTCAGAATATGTGTGCGCTCTTGCCTACTACATTGGTGGTCCAACTAGTGGAAGGAAAAGAAAGATTCTAGCAAAATGAGGCCCATATAAGAGGACCAGTAACCCACTGGTCTGTACAACACAGCCCTCATAGAGACCCTTTTCCTGCAGGAACCCCCTCCATATGCATTTTTTTTCTTTTTTTTTTTTGCAGAACTGGGAATTAAACCCAGGGGCATTCTACCTCTGAGCTACACCACCAGCCTTATTTTTTATTCTTTATTTTGAAACAGGGTCTCACTAAGTTGCAGAGGGCCTCACTAAGTAGCTGAGGCTGGCCGCAAACCTGCGATCTTCCTGTCTCAGCCTCCCAAGTCCTGGGATTACAAGCATGCGCCACCACACCCGGCTCCATATGCATTTTTACAGTTAGGTTAACGGAGGTTCCATACTGGTCTGCAGAACTCCCCGCCCCATGCCAACTTGGCTTTAAAGTTGTTTAATTGCATCACTAATTGCATCAACGGTGTAATTGCAGTATTGTGCTCAAGAACCAGGAATTTGGATTCACATCCCTGTTCTGCCACTTTCAAGCTGTGTGACCTTGGACATGTACTTAACCTCTCTGAGACTTCATTTCCACAGATATAGAGCAAAGATGAAAAAACCTATTGCATAGAGTTGTTGGGAAGAAGAATGAGTTAATGTCGGTGAAGGTCGTAGCATAGAGTATGAGACACAGAAAATGTGCAGTCAGGAGACAATATCATTTACTTAATTTTCAAAATATGCCTATCCCTTTCCTGTAGAACAGGGGGTCATGCTGAAACAAAAGAAAACCAGCAAAGGGGCTGCCTGCGCTGCCCGGATGAATGTGTCAACTGCAGCCCCCTGTGTGCTTCACTGAGCAACTGTGGGGAGGATTCAGAGTCTCTAGAAGCTGAGCCCTCTAGCTTTTTCATACTTCATCTTGTATTTCACAAATAGTTCATGCCCTTCTGTTTCATAACAGGTGCCAACATTTTCTTTTTATCTCGGTGAGCTCCAGACTTCTTGGCTCTGCTTTCCCCAACTGGATCTCCTTTTCTGACCTCATCTCCCTCATAGGCTGAGACAGGAATTATTTCAACATATGAAGGGTCTTGTTGGCATCATCTAGTTGGATGTAGAGTTAATCCAGTCTCCCAGACCTGAGATCTGCAGCATCGTCACGGATGTTAAACAGTAATGTCATGTGACTCCCCAAGTAATCCCCCCAGGATGCTTCCAGAAGACAGCGAGACTGCCTCCCCACTTTGAATTATAGCACCTCCCTTTCCATGATTTTTCCACCCACAGATTCCCTTGGCCTGGAGCTCACACTATAGGAATAAGCTCTCCTTTTGGTCTCTAAATCCTTAAATGCCTAACAGGCGATCCTGTCCACTTCTAGGAATCTTGCCCAAACCCAAACTGATGGCCCCCCAATTCTGCCATATGCACGTCCAACTTGCTCTCTGGGCTTGAGTCCAACCTGCACTGAGGTCAAGGCCAAGGAGGGTCCTGACACAGATACTCCTCGCACCACCTGAATCCCTGAATCTGCGCTGCCTAGTCAGTGGTCCAGCCCTTTGTGCCATCCTGAGTCTGGTGCCAGGTCCCACCTCACTCTTCCCCAAGCCCGCTTTGAGCTGTCTCGGCGGCCTTGGGGCCAGCTCATAGGCAGTAGAACTACCCTGCAAGTTTAGCAGCCTTCAGAGCACACTGCACCCAATATCTGTCTCTTTTAGCGCTACAGGGGCTGATAAGCCTTTTATATCTATAAAATGCTGAGTTTGTCTCCATGTACTCCATGGAGCAGAGAAAAAAAGGATGAGAAACATACCCAACTGTTCTTCTCAAACTGCAACACACTCCAGCTAATTAGATTATCTTCAAAGACTTCCAAGAAGTTCAAATGTTAGAGAGCTAGTAATTAACTAAAAGTTGCATGATGTTTTTTAGTAACTTGCTTCAAGGAGATTTCTTTTTTTTTTTCTTTTTCTTTTTCCTGATCATCAACTGGTGCTCAGGGGCTTCCAACTGCCTGCGATTCTTTCCTGTGCTTCAAATATGTTGTTAATACTCCCTAGCAGCTCAGTTTGTGACCACCACTTGACCCACACTTCTGAAAGATGCTTGAAGGAAAGGCTTGGCCTCCACCCCTGACCTCAGGCTGCTCACTGTGGGTCACAAACAGGCCCTCTGGCCCCATCTTCAGCAATCAGATACTAGCTCAGGGAAGAAACAGCATACTAGGTGAAAAAGACTTATCCTTCGATTTATAATTTTGAGATTTTCTTTTTATCAAACCACAGACAAATCCATTTTTAAGACTAGGTATTTGGCAAAAGAATATAATCACACCATCGGAAAAAATCTTTTCTGTGTGACTCAGTTCATTATCCTGGATAAGTGATCCTTGCTTACTTTCAAGTTTTGTTTGTTTAACAGACTATTTTTTAGTGCATGTTTAGGTTCATAGCAAAATTGAGAAAAAGTACAGAGTTTTTTTTTTCTTTTATGATACTGAGATTGAACCCAGGGACATTATAACTCCAAGCTACACCCCCAGCCCTTTTTTAAAAAAAATTATTTTGAAGCAGAGTCTTGCCAAGTTGCTGAGGTTGGTCTTGAACCTGAGATCCTTCTATCTCAGCCTCCTAAGTACTGAGATTACAGGCATGCAGTGCCACGCCCGGCTCAGAGATTCCTTGTGTACCCTTTCCCCCATACATATTACTGTCACCCAGAGTCCATAGTCTACACTGAGGTTCATTCTTGTGTAGTGTATTCTGTGGGTTTGGACAAGTATATAACAACATGTATCCCCCATTATGGTGTCATAGAGAATATCTCTCCCTGCTCTTGGCAACCACTGATCTTTTTTCTGTCTCTACAATTTTGCCTTTTCTAGAATGTCATATAGTTGGACTTATATAGCATTTAGCGGCTTCATATTGCTTCCTTCACTGAATAATAAGTATTTAAGTTTCCTACATGCCTTTCTATGGCTCAGTAGCTCATTACTTTTTTAGCAGTGAATAATATTCCATTGTCTTGATATACCACAGTTTATGTGTCCACTCACATACTGAAGGACATCTTGGTTGCTTCCACACTTTGGTCTTTATAAATAAAACTGCTATAAACTTTCACATTTTAATACTACCTCCTACCCCTTCCTACACACCTAATAAGTGGGTTAAGATTCTCTTGCAGCCACCCAAGGGTGCTGCTTTGAGAATCACTCCCGATGAGTGATTTCACTAACCTGCTGTTCTCTTTGTGCATGGCATTTGGGAATGAATTGCCACTTCCTGAGCTTGGTGGCCATCTGTAGATTTTGGATTTCCATCTGTTTTTTCATCACCAAGCAGCAGAGGGTTGATTAAGACTGGAGACCATCATGGGGTTTCCTGTGGTCTCAATTCTCCATGGGAGAATGTTGAAGGATCCCTGGTTGTATGACATCATACTCATTTTTCACAAACTGTACCTTCAGGGCTTAAAGATACACCCAGTGCTGACAGAATCAGGCAGAGCAGGGCGTGGGCTAATCCGCCAGTTTTAGAGCGTTGAGAATTCTCTTCATTTTCTTTTCTCTTATCTGGCTCCTTGGGGTTTGTTCTTAGGACATGTGGCCTGAGATACTATCAGATTCCAGTTATATAGGAATATTTTCTTCCTATTCTTTTTTCCAATATGCGTTAGTCACTTATTTAAAAAAAAGTAGTGTTTTTGAGATTCTATTTTTGCATCATTTCAAACTCAGACAAAATCTGCAAGAATACTACAAAGAACTTCCATATACTCTTCACCTAAGTCTACAAATTGCCATTTTTGCTTTATCAACCACTATATAGTCTGCAAACATTATTCCTTTCTACCACTAAATACTTTGCTCTGTACTTTCTAAGACCAAACACCTTCTCCAACATAACCATAGGATAACTATTAAGCTTGAGAAATTTAATACTGATGCACTATTATCAACTAACATCCAGTCCATGCAGTAATTTTCCCAATAGCTCCAATAACACCCTTTAGAGCTATGTGTTTCTCTGGGCCAAGATTGGATCTTGGATCCCTTATAATATTTGATTCTCATTCTTCTTTCAACCCCTTTAATCAAGGTCAGTTCCTAAACCCACTTGAAAATTTTCTTTCTTTGAAAATCGACAAACTGAGAACATAGTGAGTCTTTGTCCCTAAGCAGCATCCCATGTCACCAACTCGTTGCTCCCAGGACTCAAGAGTTTAAAGAGATGATTTTCAGCCGGGCATGGTGGCGCACGCTTGTAATCCCAGTACTTTGGGAGGCAGAGACCGGAGGATCCAGGTTCGTGGCCAGCCTCAGCTCTCTCTCTCTCTATCTCCCTGTCTCTCTCTCTCTCTCTCTCTCTCTCTACTTAGTGAGGCCCTCCGCAACTTCGTGAGACCTGGTTT
>PVJS01023398.1:0-29637 GCA_004027185.1 Glis glis | reverse complement strand
GGGGCGGGGCGCGGCAGCCGGCTTCCGGCTCTCCGGACTTCTTGCGGCCCCCCGCCGCGTCCCTGCCTGCGCCTGGGTGCCGGCGCCTGGCTGCCTGTACCTGATGTTTGCCTAACCCTGCCTGTACCTGGGTGCACCCCAACCCCTGCTCACACCTGGATGCCCGCGCCTGGCTATTTGTACGTGGTGCTTGCAGCACCCCTACCCCCACCTGGGTGCCCGCGCCTGGCTGCCTGGACCTGGGTGCACCCCAACCCCTGCTCACATCTGGGTGCCCGCGCCTGGCTACTTGTACGTGGTACTTGCAGCACCCCTACCCCCACCTGGGTGCCCGCGCCTGGCTGCCTGCACCTGGTGCTTACCGCACCCCTGCCCGCACCGGGGTGCCCCCCCTACCCCTGCTCACACCTGCGTGCCCGCGCCTGACTGCACCTGGTGCTTGCTGCACCCCTGCCCGCACCGGGGTGCCACCCAACCCCCGCCTGCACCCAGATGCCTGTCGCACCCCTGTCTGCTCCTAGTGCCCCCCACCCCCTGTCCTTACCTGGGACCCCGCAGCATGCCTGCCTGCACCTGGATGGCTTCCGCACCGCTACCTGCACCCAGGTACCCGTCAAACAGCTGCCCATACTTGGGTGCTCCCCCAACCCTGCCCGCACCTGTGTGACCGCCGCAGCGCTACCCGCACCCGGGTATCCCCCCCTACCGCTGCCTCCACACGAGTGTCCCCGCACCCCTGTCCGCACCGGATGAAAGACTGCTGGCACCTGGGGTTCCACCAGAGGCCACGGGTCCTTTCCTGCATCCTCCGATCGCCCTTGGGACGCCCCCAGGTCACACCCAGACCCCCCCAGTTCCACCCCAGACCCCCTGGCGCTGACCTTAGAGCCTGCTGCTCACGGGTCCTGGTCTCCCCTGTCCTGACCAAGGTCCCCACCTTGTAAATGGGCTCAGGTCTTGATTCCCTGCCCCCCTGCACTCCCCACTCCCTGTCCCCCAGCTCCGGCATTCCTTCGCCCTCCCCACCTGCACACCTCTTCGACCACCAACCTTGAGTCCCTCAGGAGGGCGGCTGTTCTCTCCCCAGACAGCCCGACACACCCCGCCTTTGGCAGGCTACTCACCCTCTGGGAACAGTGCCCGTCTCCACGTGGTAACCGTGCCTATCTCATCAGATCCGGGCCGGTGGGGGTGCAGGATTCAGCACCAGGGTTTAGCATATGGGCTGCCTCGCTTCTGGTGTGTCCCCAGGGTGGCCAGTGGTCTCACTGTTGCCTTTCACACTCCATCCCTGAAAACTCTGAAACCTGTCACTCCTGTTCCAACATCTGCCCCTAACCAGGTGCCTCCTGCCTGTCTGCTATGAGTCCCACCTGCCTGGTACAGCACCCGCTGGGCCCCGCAGGGCTCCCTGGGGTGTCACCAACAGGGCACTAGCTGCAGGGCCCCCTGCCTTTGAGATTATCATATCCTGGAGATGGGGGAGGGACCCTGATGTAACCATCCCTAGAGAAATGTCCCAGGCTGGGAGCTGCCAGCCCCCTTGGTGGATTCAAGACCTGGATCTTAGAATTCCTCTGGTGGCAGAATCCTGTGCCTTGGCACTGGGACCCTAAAGTCACAGACCCAGAAGGAGCCTGGCTGTTCAAGGCAAACTCTCTCCTCTGCCCGCGGCCAAAATTCTCTCCACCTTCCACCAAGTCCCCAGCTACCACCAGCCATGGATATGTTATTAAATTGGAGGGCCTAGCATGGTGGCGCATGCCTGTAATCCCAGTACTTAGGAGGCTGAGACAGGAGGATCACAGGTTCCAAGCCAGCCTCAGCAATTTAGGCTCCCGGCAATTTAGCGAGACTCTTGTTTCCAAATAAAAAATAAAACAGGGCTGGGGGTACAGCTCAGAGGTAGTATGTCCCTGGGTTCAATTCCCAGCACCATAAATAAATAAATAAAGCCGAGCGTGGTGGCCCACGCCTGTAATCACATACTTGGGGGACTGAGACAGGAGGACTGCAGGTTTGAGGACAGCCTCAGTGAATAGACTTTCATCAACCTAGGGAGACCCTGTTTCAAAGTAGAATGCCCCTGGGTTCAATCGCCAGTACCTAAATAAAAAAACAAATAAATAAAATTGGAGGAAGGGGTTTTGAAGTCTTCTTGAGCACGGCAGCTCGTCAGGTGGATGTTATTAGTGAGGGCAACCCTTTATTGTTTTAAAAATGTAAAGGAAGTTGGATTCTGCCCAACATGTACCATTCTCTGTTCTCAGGGTGCAACAAAAGGACCAATTATCCTGACATTAAACCAGAATAGCACAGGCCATTGCTAGGGAGACACAAGACCTACAGAAAACCTCTCAGCCAATGTTAAAGAAACAGCCCTGCCGGGCGCAGCGATGCAGGCCTGTAATCCCAGTACTTGGGAGACTGAGATGGGAGGATTGCAGTCTCAGGCCAGCCTCAGCAACTTAGGCCCTCAGCAACTTAGTGAGACCCTGTTTCCAAATGAAAAAAAAAATGGAGATGGGGTGTAGCTCAGAGGTAGAATGTCCCTGGGTTCAATCCCCAGTTCCACACACACAAAAAAAGAATGCTATAAATAGTTGTCTCTGGGTGACAGAATCAGGGTTGTTGTTTTTTTTTTTCCTATTTCCTGATGTTTCATGAACAAACACAAATTCTTATTTAAGGAAATCCAATTTTCAAATAATAAATCCAGTTGCCCGAAATAGCCTCTCCCAACTGGCCTGCGTTACCCATTAACAGCCAAATCCCGGGATTCATGTTTCCATAACACCTTTCCAGTTCCAAAACACACTGCCTGCACACTGCACACAATTCTGTGGTGTGTGTGTGTGTGTGTGTGTGTGAGTGTGTGTGTGTGTGTGTGTGTGTGTGTGTGTGTGTGTTGTACTGGGGATTGAACCCAGGGGCATTCTACCTCTGAGCTACACCCCCAGCCGTTTTGTTTTTTATTTTGAAACAGGGTCTCACTAAGTTGCTGAGGCTGGTCTCGAACCTGCGATCCTCCTGTCTCAGACTCCCAAGTACTGGGATGACAGGCGTGTACTCTACCTCACCTGGCTCACCGCACACAATTTATTCTCAAGGGAGCAGCAGATTCTGACTTCTGGTTTGGGACACAGGTGGGGAAACTGAGGTCAGGAGGACAAAGGCTTGCCGGGAATGCATCCCCATCCTGTCCCCAGGTCCCAGCTCGCTGTCCTGGCCAAATGCTTTGTTTCTGCTGCTGTTGAAATGGAGCTGAGACTGGGTGGACTCAGGCGCAGAGGAAGGCCTTGGGGAGGGTGGTCAAGCACTGTAAAGAAATACACATAGCCGGGCGTGGTGGCGCACGCTTGTAATCCCAGTACTTTGGGAGGCAGAGACTGGAGGATCTGGGTTCGCGGCCAGCCTCAGCTCTCTCTCTCTCTGTCTCTCTCTCTCTCTCTCTCTACTTAGTGAGGCCCTCTGCAACTTCGTGAGACCCAGTTTCAAAATAAAGTATAAAAAAATAGGGCTGGGGGTATAGCACGGAGGTAGAACGCCCCGGGTTCAATCCCCGGTACCGCAAAAAAAAAAAAAAAGAAATACACAGGGCTCCTCATTAAATTCGGATTTCAGATAAACAGCAAACAATTGTTTAGTATAAGTATACCCTAAATGCGTCAGACTTGTAACGTGTCCCCAGTATCCACGGGATACCCTTAAGATGCACCTCTTAAACCAGATGCAGTGGCGCACACCTATAATCCCAGTACTTGGGAGGCCGAGACAGGAGGATCACAGGTTCAAGGCCAGCCTCAGCAACTTAGCAAGGCCTTCAGTAACTTAGTGAGACCCTGTTTTCAAATAAGAAATAAAATCGGACTGGGGGTGTAGCTCAGAGGTAGAACAACCCTGGGTCCCAGCACCACACACACACACACACACACACACACACACACACACAGATTCACCTCTTGTTTGACTGAGGCTCAGAGCCGCCTGGGCATCCTGTGACACCTACTTCCAGCCAAGGCTAGAGGTCCAAGGCAGCAGGCAGCCCCTGTCCCAGTCCCTGTCCCTGTTGGAGGCCCAGGTGGCTCCTGGGTCAGCCTTTCCCCTGGGGGTATGGGAGACCATCCCCTCCCTCTTCACTTGCCCAGGAGAAGCGCCCAGGTAGACAGCCAGAGCCAGGTCCCCATTAGCTGCTCCTGGGCGGTGGGCACAGCCACTACCGGGAAAACTCGCTCTCGGATTGGGGGGTGGCCCCTTAATAATGACACGCAGGTGTCCTCCCCCAGGCCACAGAGCCACGTCATGCTGTGTTTCTATCTAAGGGAACAGAGCTAGGTCTTAGCAAAGGGGGCAGAACGAGCCCCTTGTAGAGGGGGAGGAGGGTAAGAGAGAGATGACAGAGATGAGAAACAGAAGCTGAGCTACTGGGCGAGCCCCGGCGTGTAAAGCATGTTTACACACTCATCTCCTTTTCTCCGTATCACAATCCATTATGTTGTACAAATGAGGCAAAGGAGGCCCAGAGAAGTTAAGTAACCTGCCCCAAGTCACACAGCGCGGGGTGCCTGGAGATGAGACTTGACCCGGGTCCAGCTGGCTCCTGAGAGCGTCACAGAGCTTTTCACTCCTTCTGCTGATGTGCCCTGGGTGCTAGGACGAGGGTACAAGCATGGTCCCAACCCCTCTGGAGTTTATATTCTGGTTAGGGGCAGGGGAGAAAGATAAGGAGTCAATAATACACAAGGAGCTGGGTGCAGTGGTGCACGCCATCATCCAAGTACTAGGGAGGCTGAGACAGGAGGATCTCAGGTTCAAGGCCAGCCTCAGCTACTTAGCGAGACCCTGTTTCCAAATGAAAAAAATAAAATAGGGCTGGGGGTGGAGCTTGGAGATAGAATGCCCCTGGGTTCAACCTTTAGTACCAAAAATAAGAACAATCGTAAATGAGACCTGGGGATGGAGCTGCGTGGCAGAGAGCTCGCCTCGCATGCAGAGGCCCTGAGTTCCATCTCCAGCTTTGCAAAAATAAAGAAAGAAGTGAGCACCCCGTGACTTCGGGATCATATGCCGACTCTTTCCCCATATAACAGCCTCCAGGAAACACGTGTCTTTGTGCAGAGCAGAGCTTCGTCCTCCACGATCCATTCCACAACCCCATGGGTCGGGGGCAGTGGGGTGCAGGTAGAGCATGCGTCACAGAATCATATTCATTTCACAGTTACATGGCCCACTGGACACTGCTCTCCCAGCAACCCTAGAATATAAGGGAAATATTATCGTTGCTACTATACAGATTTAGTAATTGAGGCCCAGAGAGGTTAAGCAAGTTGTCGAGGTCACACAGCTAGCTAGCAGTGGGATTTGAACCCAGGCTGCCTGTCTGTCTCCGAGTCCCTGCATAGCTACCAGACTGTAGAGAGCTCCTTGGGGCTTAGAAGGCCCAGACCTGTGGCTGTCAGGGCACAGAACCTCAGGACTTTTCCCTTCCTCGCTGTCACACCAGAGCCCACAGGACAGAAACAAGCGGTTCCAAGGGAGGAGAAGCAAGCCCCAGGCTTGAGTCTGAAAAGAATATCTGCCGACTTGCCCCAGTTTTACAACTGAGGCCCAGAGACGGTCCAGGAGCTGTGGGAGCCCCCGTGGCCAGCAACAGAACAGGGACGACACCCCAGCATCACAGGGTCTCCGTGAGAGTTCGCCCTCGCTGGGGCACCCGCCCAAGCCCTGCACTCTCTCAGGGGCTGAGCCTGTCTTGCAGGGGATGCCACCAGGCCAAGGCCCCTTCCCACCTGCTCCAGAAGGGACTCACCTGTCCCAGGTGCCCTGCGAGGCCACTTCTGTTTCCTGGAATTTTTTTTTCTTTGCGGTACTGGGGATTGAACCCAGGGGTACTCTACCTCTGAGCTACACCCCCAGCCCTATTTTTTATTCTTTATTTTGAAACAGGGTCTCAGTTGCAGAGGCCTCACTAAGTAGCTGAGGCTGGCCGTGAACCCGGATCCTCTGGTCTCAGTCTCCCAAGTACTGGGATTGCAAGCGTGTGCCACCACGCCCGGCTTTTCCTGGAATTTGAACCTGAACGCCAGTGTTTGTCCATCAGCCCGGCCTGGCACCAGTCGCCCCCGCGGGTTCAAGGCCAGTTTCTGTTCCCTGGGTCTGAGGAGAAGTGCGGGTGTGGGGGATGGCAGAGGTGTTGGGGAAGCCTTGGATTGCTCAACCTTCTGGGCGCTGGCCTGGCTGGGGGACAGTGGCCAGAGAAGTGGCGATGACACAAAAGTCCCCTGGCAGTGGCAGCAGCAGGCCGGCCCTCCCTCCAAGATTCTCAGCAGATTTTCTTCTCCCAGAGCCAGAGGCAAAAGATGAGCTGAGCAAGGGACTCAGAGGGGCCTGGCATGTGTGTAGCTGTTATCATGGTCATGGTCACAGTGACTGTGTGTGTGTGTGTGTGTATGTGTGTGTGTGTGTGTGTGTGTGTGTGAGAGAGAGAGAGAGAGAAAGACTTGGAATTGAACCCAGGGGCATTCTACCTCTGAGCTAGATCCCCAGCCCTTGTATTTTTTTATTTGCAAACAGGGTCTCACTAAGTTGCTAAGGGTCTTGTTAAATTGTTGAGGCTAGCCTCGAACCTGCGGTCCTCCTGTCTCAGCCTCCTAAGTACTGAGATTACAGGCATGCGCCCAGCCTCTAGTGTTGGTTTTAAGCTCCCCTTTCACACTATGAAAACCCAGAAGGCCCCTGGGCTAGCCCTCCACTAGAGGCTATTTGATTTTGGAATCACAGGTTTTGGGGACTTGGGGGTTTTGTGTGTTTGTTTTTGTACTGGGAATCAACCTAGGGTCTTGTGCGTGGTAGGCAAGTCCTCGACCTCTGAGCTACACCCCATCCTGTTTTATATTTTTATTTTGAGACAGAATCTCACTAAGTTTCCCAGAGTGGCCTCAAACTTGCGATCCTCCTGCTTCAGCCTCCTGAGTCTCTGAAATTACAGTTGTGTGCCACCGTGCCCAGCTTGCTACTAATATTATTAAGAAGGAGAGCTGGGAGTGGTTGGCACAAGCCTGTAATCCCTGTACTTGGGAGGCTGAGACAGGAGGATCGCAAGTTCTAGGACAGCCTGAGCAAGTAGAGAGACTCTCATCAATCTAGAGAGACCTTATTTCCAAAAAAAAAATTTTAAATCGGGCTGGAGGTGTATCTAAAGGTAGAATGCCTCTGGGTTCAATCCCCAGTACCACACACACAAAAAAAAAGAAGGATAAATTGGCCAGGAGTGATGGCACATACCTATAATCCCAGCTACTCAGGAGGCTGAGACGAAGATCTCAGGTTCAAGGACAACCTCAGCAATTTAGCAAGACCTTGTCTCAAAATAAAATAAGAAGGCCAGGTGTGATGGTGCACGCTTGTCATCCCAGTACTTGGAAGGTTGAGACAGGAGGATTCAGGTTCGCGGCCAGCCTCAGCTACTTAGTGAGGCCCTCTGCAACTTAGTGAGACCCTGTTTCAAAATAAAGAATAAAAAATAGGGCTGGGGGTGTAGCTCAGAGGTAGAATGCCCCTGGGTTCAATCCTCGGTACTACAAAAATAAATAAATAAATAAATAAAATACAATAAAAAGGGCTGGGAATGTAGCTCAGTGGTAGAGCATGCTGTGGTCAATTCCCAGTACCTCCCCCCAAAACATAGGCCTCTGTTATGGGAGGTCGCCTTCTCCAAAGCCCTCAAATAACAAAAGAGGAAGCCAGGGAGGAGAAATGAGAAGTGACTTGGGAGCTGATTCATTTCTTTCTTTTTTTTTTTTTTTGTTTTGTTTTGGGTTTTTTTGCTGTACTGGGGATTGAACCCAGGGGCATTCTACCTCTGAGTTACACCCCCAGCTTTATTTTTGTTTTATTTTGAAACAGGGTTTCACTAAGTTGTGGAGGGCCTCACTAAGTAGCTGAGGCTGGCCGCAAACCCGGATCCTCCGGTCTCAGCCTCCCAAGTACTGGGATGACAAGCGTGCGCCACCACGCCCAACAGGGGCTGATTCATTTCTAAAGCCCATGTGCACATTTCCCAGGATCACAGCAGGCTGGGAAACCAAGCAGAGACAAATCCCTGATCCAGGGAGGGACCTGGGTCCTAGGAGTTCGCAGACCAGGGAACCTACCTGCCTGGGCAGCCGGGCTGCAGTGGGGATGTGTGATGGGCGCTGCTTTTCTGACTGGAGATTCCGCAGTGGGAATTCACCGCGTGGATGTCCTTGTACCGGATGCCAAGGGGCTGACCTTGTAGGTGACAGCCCCAAAGTGGAGACAAATGGCTAAGAAGGAACTGGACAAATACATCCCGACAGAAAGCCACTCTAAGATACTGGGCTGCGCCAGGCCTAGTGGCGCACGCCTGTAATCCCAGTACTTGAGACGCTGAGACAAGAGGGTCGCAGGTTCGAGGACAGCCTCAGCAATTCAGTGAGGCCCTCCACAACTCAGTGAGACCCTGTTTCCAAATAAAAAATAAAAAAACAAGCCGGGCATGGTGGTGCACGCTTGTAATCCCAATACTTGGGAGGCTGAGATAGGAGGATCGAGGTTCACGCCCAACCTCAGCTACTTAGTGAGGCCCTCCGCAACTTAGTGAGACCCTGTTTCCAAATAAGATATAAAGTCGGGCTGTGGGTATCACTTTGAGGTAGAATGCCTCTGGGTTCAATCCCCAGTACATAAAGAAAGAGAGAGAGAGAGAGAAGGAGGGAAGGAAGAAAGAAAGAGAGGGAGAGAGAGAAAGAAAGGAAAGGAAGGGAAAAGGAAAAAGAAAAATGTTTGGAAGCCCTCAATACACAAAACATCTAAAAGAAAAAACACACGCAGCCCAGGATCGCTTCCTGGGAAGAACAGTATCGGGTGGCAGGCAGGGGTTTTATTTTATACAACTCTGTACCGGTTTGTTTTAAACAATAAGCACGTATTGTTTTTGCAATAAAATAAAGACCTTTTTTCAGACTTTTAGGACAAATAAACGCCCCTGCCTCATTTCCAGGCAAGGAGCTGTGGTCTGAGCTGCCAGCAAGCCTTTGACATGAAAAAGACCACATCCCAGCCCGCCCGCCTCTGCCCGCCTCCGGGGAGCCTCCCAGGCCCCTGCTTCTCCTCCTTCCTTTTACTCCCTCCAGAAAGCCACACATCATCCAGACCGGAAACCAGCCTTAAGATGTCAGTCTTCATTTTGAAAAGTGGAATGGGCCCCGGTTTGCTCTCGGATTGGCTGGGAGATCCCGAGGGACACAGCGGCTTTTCCTGCCACCTGGAACAATCTGCCAGTATCTTGAACATTAGGAAAATCCATGGGCCCGCAGCCACCCGGCCATCTCAGCACACGGGCAACTGTGTTCTGGACTTAGTATTACTCCATGAGTATGTCCCCATTGACAGAGAGCTCTTGAACTACTTTTTTTTTTTTTTTTTTTTTGCGGTACTGAGGATTGAAACCAGGGGCATTCTACCTCTGAGCTACACCCCCAGCCCTATTTTTTATTCTTTATTTGGAAACAGGGTCTCACTAAGTTGTGGTGGACCTCACTAAGTAGCTGAGGCTGGCCACCAACCTGTGATCCTCCTGTCTCGGCCTCTCAAGTACTGGGATTACAAGCACGTGCCACCGTGCCCAACTTATTTTTTTGTTTTTGAAACAGGGTCTCGCTGTGTTGCTGAGGCTGTCCTCCAATGTGTGATCCTCCTGTCTCAGCCTGGGAGGATTACAGGCATGCGCCACAACACCCAGCTTTTGAACTACTTTTTGTAAATGCCCACCTAAGAATCTGCTATGTGTCTGCAACGGATACATCACCACTCAGGGTATCTCAGTATAAATGCCACTGCAAGCTGGGGGTGGTGGCTTAAGCCTGTGATCCTAGTCCTTGGGAGGCTGAGACAGGAGGATCGCAGGTTCAAGGCCAGCCTCAGCAATTTAGTGAGGCCCTCAGCAACTTAAGGAGACCCTGTTTCAAAATAAACCAGGCGTGGTGGCACATGCTTGTAATCCCAGTACTTGGGAGGCTGAGACCGGAGGATCGCAGGTTCGCAGCCAGCCTCAGCTACTTAGTGAGGCCCTCCGCAACTTAGTGAGACCCTGTTTCAAAATAAAGAATAAAAAGAAATAGGGCTGAGGGTGTAGCCCCTGGGTTCAATCCCCAGTACTGCAAAAAATAAATAAATAAATAATAAAACAAGGCTAGGGGTGTAGCTTATAGGTAGAATGCCCCTGGGTTCAATCCCCAGTCCCAAAAATAAATAAAAATAAAAATAAAAATAAAAAATGCAGCTGCACTAGATATTGCTGAACATCTTTCTTTCTTTCTTTTTTCTTTCTTTCATACTGGGAATTGAACCCAGGAGCATCATACTTCTGACCTACACCTCCAGCCCTATTTTATTTTATTTTTTGTTTGGAAACAGAGTCTCCCTAAGTTGCTAAGACGGGGGCCTTGAACCTGCGGAGCCTCCTGGAATTACAGGCAGGTACCACCACGCCTTCTTTTCCTTTTTTAGGATTATTTCCTTCAGGCAAATTCCCCAAAGTGTGCTTGCTGCGGAGAAAAGCCTAGACATTTCCAGATCCTTGAAATACGCAGCCAAACTTGCTTTTGCAAAGGCCGGGACCCGTGCTTTTCCAGGAACTGCCCACACAGGGTGCGTAAGCCACGACACTCCCTCGTCTTCGTGGAATATCTGCTCCCCTGTGTCGGGAATCGGAGGGAGGCAGGAAAGAGGACTTGCGCTGGCCCCAGGATCAGCCTGGCCCAAGGGCACTCTAGTGGGAGCCTCACCCGAGCTGGCCCCAGGCTCCTGGAGCAGGGAGGGTGGCCCTTCCTGCCTCTCTGCACCAGGGGTGCCTGGACCCCAGGCCCTCAGCCACCCCAGCCAGGGGGGAAGGATGGGCATTTTCTCCTGGGCTCTGTGAACTGCATAGGCAGTCCCTGCTCCTTTAAGAATGGGGCCCTTCCAGGCGCCGTGATGCATACCTGTAATCCCAGTACTTGGGAGGCCGAAACAGGAAGATCACAGGTTCGAGGTCAGCCTCAGTAATTTAGCAAGGCCCTCAGCAATTTAGTAAGATCCTGCTTTAAAATAAAACATAGGCTGGGCTTGGTGGCACAGGCTTGTAATCCCAGTACTTGGGAGGCTGAGACAGGAGAATCGCAGGTTCGTGGCCAGCCTCAGCTACTTAGTGAGGCCCTCCGCAACTTAGTGAGACCCTGTTTCCAAATAAATAATAAAAAGTAGGGCTGGGGGTGTAACTCGGAGGTAGAATGCCCCTGGGTTCAATCCCCAGTACCGCAAAAAAAAAATAGAATGTGGCTCATAGCAGTGCGATGCTGGGCACACCTGCGCACATGTGCGCGTGCACACACACCATGGGTGAGGATGCAGCTCACTATCTTCTACCTTTGGGGACCCTGAGGGATCACCCCCCAAGCCGGGATTCCTGATAGCTAAAGGCAGCTGCATTGCTCTCCGAGGAGGAGCCCTGGCCAGAGGGAAAGGGGGCTGGCGGGCGCCAGGCACATCGGTCACTCCAGCTATTCAGGAAGCTGGGGCCAGAGGACCACAGGTTCGAGGCCAGCCTGGACAACGTAGCCAGACGCTGTCTCAAAATAAAGAATAAAAAGGGCTGGGAAGTGGCTCAGTGGTGGGGTGCCCCGGCTCACTCCCCTGGGGGAGAGAGAAGCGAGGAACAGCTGCCCAGCACCCGCACCCTCCGCTGTGTGCGGACTCCTGCCCAGCCCTGTGTCCTACCGCCCAGCATGAGGGAGAAGAGCAAGGGGGACAGAGAAGGGAGGAGGGAAACGAGAAAAACAAAAAGAAACTCAGGAGGGCAGAAGCGAGACCGAGAGGAAGAGGTGGGCACCACTGTCCCCAGAGACTCCACCAGCACTGCCCCCAGAACAGAGATCCTGCGTGTGACCGGGCCACCCAGGCCTCCAGGCCCGACGCTCCTGTGTCGGCAGGACTTAGCCGGGGGTCCACCCTTTTTAAAAATTTTATTTTTTATAGTACTGGGGGCTGAACCCAGAGGTTTTCTACCTCTGAGCCACACCCCGCCCTTTTTATATTTTTGTTTTGAAACAGGGTGTTGCTAAGTTGCTGAGAGTCTCACTAAGTTGCTGAAGCTGGCCTCAAACCTACAATCCTCCTGTCTCAGTCTTCTAAGTATTAGGATTACAGGTATGTGACACTTAACTTATTTTATTTATTTTTATTTATTTATTTATTTATTTATTTATTTTTGCAGTACTGGGGATTGAACCCAGGGGCATTCTACCTCCACGCTACACCCCCAGCCCTATTTTTTTTATTCTTTATTTTGAAACAGGGTCTCACTAAGTTGTGGAGGGGCTCACTGAGTAGCTGAGGCTGGCTACGAACCTGTGATCCTCCGGTCTCAGCCTCCCAAGTACTGGGATTACAAGCGTGAGCCACCACGCCTGGCTTATTTTTTTATTCTTTATTCTGAAACAGGGTCTCACTAAGTTGCAGAGGGCCTCACTGAGTAGCTGAGGCTGGCCGCGAACCTTCGGTCCTCCTGTCTCAGCCTCCCAAGTACTGGGATGACAAGCGTGCGCCACCACGCCCGGCTGACACTTAACTT
The DNA here is from genome assembly GCA_004027185.1 of Glis glis. Taxonomy (NCBI): domain Eukaryota; kingdom Metazoa; phylum Chordata; class Mammalia; order Rodentia; family Gliridae; genus Glis; species Glis glis. The sequence goes on along the minus strand of PVJS01023398.1, from coordinate 17,006 downwards.
ACTAAGGACCATCACACACATGCAACGTGCACTTGCCTGGCTCCGTCCTCACTGTCTAGCCTCAATGCCACCTCGAGCGGGCCACCCGACACAGAGGAGAAAACAGGCACAGGGCACCAGCTGTGTTGGGCCAGTCTCGCCACTCCTGCCCCACGCTGGGCAGAGACACATGGCATGAGGCGCGGCAGGGCTGGGTCTGCACACCTCCCCACAGACGCCCACGTGGGCCACCTCCACCCCATGTTCACGCTGCGGAAGAGCAGCTTCCCCTCCCCCAGGAATGTCCCCCTGCCAGTCAAGGGCCTCCCAGGCCGCCTGTCCCCATTCAGTCACGCAACTACTCTATCAACAGGCCTTGGAGAACAAGCGGGGCCCAGACTTGTCTCAGGCCAGCGGAGAAGCCATCTTTCAGGGAAACCACTGTGTGCGCTTCTTCATGAAGCTCAATGGGAATAGGGCATGAGGGAAGGGGTGTGGGTTCTAGGAGCATCCAAGAGGGGTGGTCAGGGAGGGCTTCCCAGAAGAGGCTAGGCCAAGGCTGATTGTGTTTTTTTTTTTTTTTTTTTTTTTTTGCTCTGGCCACTAGGAAGCTCAGAGCCAAATGTACATCCAATTTCTGGCAATAGTATTCATTGATATGGGTATCTTTTAAAATGTTTTTCTTTCCCTCCTATCATTTTTTTAATCTCAATTTCCTCACTTCCCATTGTTTTGTTGGTATCTCTGTAAGATCTCTCAAGTGCACTTCGGAAAGTGAATAGCCATAGTTTTCCTAGACCAGGATTTCTCCACCATGGCACTATTAATATCTAGGCTCTGGCCAGATGTGGTGGTGCACGCCTGTAATCCTAGTACTTGGGAGGCTGAGACAGGAGGATTGCAAGTTCAAAACCAGCCTCAGCAACTTAGCAAGTCCCTCAGCAACTTAGTGAGACCTTGTTTCAAAACAAAAAAAATGGGCCGGGTGTGGTGGCGCACGCTTGAAATCCCAATACTTGGGAGGCTGAGACCAGAGGATCACAGGTTCGCGGCCAGCCTCAGCTACTTAGTGAGGCCCTCCGCAACTTAGTGAGACTCTGTTTCCAAATAAAGAATAAAAAATAGGGGTGGGGGTGTAGCTTGGAGGTAGAATGCCCCTGGGTTCAATCCCTGGTACCACACACACAAAAAAAGAAAAGGGCTGGAGGTGTAGCTCAGAGGTAGAGTGGCCCTGGGTTTAATCCTTAGTGCCACATGCACACACACACACATCTGACACACATCTGGGCTCGGATCATGCATTGCTGTGGGTGTCCTGTGCATTGTACAATGTTTAGCGGCAGCCCTGGCTTCTACCCACTGGCGCCAGTAAGATGCACACCACACACTCCCATTGTGACCCCAGATGTCTCCAGATGTTGCCAAATGTCCCCTGAAACAAATGCCCCAGCGCCCACCAATACCCCATCACCTCCACGGGCTTCGCAGACACCGCGCTCTTGGGTCTGGATCTGACCTCACAGCAGGAGGCACCGGAGTCCAGAGAGGCAGAGCTAGCAGCCCGAGGTCTGTGTGCAGCAAGCCCATGACGGGGCGGAGGGTGCACGTGTCCAGGGACCGCCTGGCCTCCCCCCGTGGCCGCGCCAGAACGGGAACAGTAAGGCATGGGCACTGGCTGGGCCCAGAGGCATCCTCGGATTCAGCTAGGGGAGGAGAGTGAAGGCGGGGTCCTGGGTGGGGGAGTCCTGCATGAGCAAAGGCCCGTTGGCAGGAATCTGAGTGGCTTGCTGAAGAATGGGAGATTCCAGGCTGAGACAGGAGGATCGCAGGTTCGCGGCCAGCCTCAGCAACTTGTGAGGCTCTCCACAACTTAGCGAGACCCCGCTTCGAAATAAAAATAAAATAGGGCCAGGCGTGGTGGCGCATGCTTGTAATCCCAGAACTTGGGAGGCTGAGACAGGAGGATCACAGGTTCGAAGCCAGCCTCAGCTACTTAGTGAGGCCCTCCACAACTTAGTGAGACCCTGTTTCAAAATAAAGAATAAAAAAAAAATAGGGCTGGAGGTGTAGATCTGAGATAGAATGCCCCTGGGTTCAATACCCGGTACTGCCAAAAAATAAAATAAAATAAAATAGGGCTGGAGGTGTTGCTTGGAGGTAGAATGCCCCTGAGTTCAATCCCCAGTACAAAAAAAAAAAAAAAGAATGGGGGATTCCCACGAGAATGAAAACTTATGTCCACACGAAAATGTTCACATGAATGTTTATAATAGCTTCATCCACAGTAGCCGATGGTGGAAATACCCGCAAATGTCCACTCATGAAGTAGATGAACAAACTGGGTTCTATCCATACAGTGAAGTATTACTCAACCCTGAAAAGGGACAAAGAACCAACATGTGCTAACATGCGGCTGAACCTTGAAAACAGTATGCACAGTGAAAGGGGCCAGACACAAAAGCCCACAAGGTCAGCAACTTAGCGAGACCCAAAGTAAAAAGTAAAAGGGCTGGGGGTGTGGCTCAGACGTGGAACACCCCTGGGTTCAATATCTAATACCAGCCAGGTATGGTGGCACACGCTTGTAATCCCAGTACTTGGGAGGTTGAGACAGGAGGATTGTAGGTTCGAGGCCAGCCTCAGCAAGTAGTGAGACTCTCATCAACCTAGCGAGAACCTATTTCTAAATAAAAAATAAAATTGGGCTGGGGGTGTAGCTCGGAGGTAGAATGCCCCTGGGTTCAATCCCCTGCACCACAAAAAAATAAAATAAAATATAGGGCTGGGAGTGGAGTTCAGAGGTAGAATGCTCCTGGATTCAATTCCCAGTACCAAATAATAATAACAACAAAATAATAATAACAATAATAAATTATATTAGGCCAGGCATGGTGGCGCACGCCTGTAATCCCAGTACATGGGAGGTTGGGACAGGAGGATCGCAGGTTCAAGGACGAACTCAACAAGTAGTGAGACTCTCATCAACCTAGCGAGACCCTGTTTCAAAATAAATATAAAAATAGGGCCAGGGGTGTAGCTCGGAGGTAGAATGTCCCTGGGCTCAATCCCTAGTGCCACACACACACACACACACACACACACACACACACACACACCAAAAAAAAAAACTAACAACAACAACATTTGCTTCTCCTTCCTTTATGCTTTCTTATGTCTCCTTCCTACCTATTTCTTTTATCTCTTCTATCCTACCTCAAAGTGTGCTGGCCAGGGCCTGCCTAGGATGGTCGCTGAACACTAGACTCTGGAGGGGCCTCCTTCCTGCCGGCCCCTCCTTCATACAGCAGTAGCTCCCAGAACGCTTGGTCCAGTACTTGGGAGGCTTGAGACAGGAGGATTGCAGGTTAGAGGCCAGCCTGAGCAACATAGTGAGACTCTCAGCAACCTAGCAAGACCCTGTTTCAAAAACAAAAAGAGGCTCAGAGGTAGAATGCTCCTGGGTTTAATTCCCAGCACAAAGAAAGAAGAAAGAGAGAGAGAGAGAGAGAGAGAGAGAGAGAGAGAGAGAAAGGAAGGAAGGAAGGAAGGAAGGAAGGGAAGGAAGGAGAAAGGAAAGGAAAGGAAAGGAAAGGAAAGGAAAGGAAAGGAAAGGAAAGGAAAGGAAAGGAAAGGAAAGGAAAGGAAAGGAAAGGCTTGGTCCAGGAACAGGGCAATTCCCTGAAATCGGAGGCGCAGGCTCTCCCTGGCTGGGCGGGAAACAGAAGCCGCATGGCGGTCCAAGCAGAGGCCTGGGGCCCATTCTGCCTTCTCTCTCAGGCCCAGGTCCAGCCTGCCTGTTTCTAGTTTCAAGACACCAAATGACCCCAGTGACATGCAAAGGGGTCCCCACAGCCACCAACACCTGGGGCCGAGTCCTATGGCTTTGGGGACCTCAGGAAAGGCGAGGAGAAGGTGGCACTAAGCCTGCAAAACAATCCAGCCCCACAGGATGGGGGGGGGGACCCACAAAGGAGCGAGTGTGTGAGTAGTTTGTCCATATACAATGGCCCCTCAGAAGCCTGCCCCCGGGGGACCACAGAGGATCTCTATCAACATGGTCCAAGAAAGCGAGGTTTGTTCTTTCCAGGCCTGCCCCCGCCGGCTCCAAGCCAAGAATTTGCCGCGCCCTGGCATCGATTAACTTTCTAAAATTATGCCTGGGTTGGGGGCTTGGCCAGGGCAAGGACCAGGAAGGGATGTGGCAGACGGGTGGGCAGGCAGGAAATCTTGATTCTGGTTCCTGCAGCCCCAGCCTGCGTGCCAGGCAGACAGCGGGAGGACGTGCCCCCCCTGCAGATGTCATGTCGGCCCCGAGAATGAAAAGCCCCTCTGTGCACAGCCTGGGGACTCAGCTGTTTTTATTTTTATTTATTTATTTTTTTTTGCGGTACCGGGGATTAAACCCAGGGGCTTTCTACCTCCGGGCTATACCCCCAGCCCTATTTTTTATTCTTTATTTTGAAACAGGGTCTCACTAAGTTGCGGAGGGCCTCACTAAGTAGCTGAGGCTGGCTGCGAACCCGGATCCTCTGGGTACCACAAAAACAAAAACAAAAAACTAACCATTCAACCATCCAAGATGGCCTGTAACGTACTAGAAGGGGTACCAGCTGGCTGATGTGGCCAGGGCCTCACTTTTTTCTTGTACTGGAGATTGAACCCACAGACATTCTACCTCTGAGCTACACCCCCAGCCCTATTTTATTTTTTTTAATTTCAAAACAGGGCCTCACTAAGTTGTACAGGGCCTCGCTAAGTTGCTGAAGCTGGACACAAACCTGCGATCCTCCTGTCTCAGCCTCCCCAGTACTGGGATGGCAGGCGTACACCACCACGCCTAGCTAGGGCCCCACTTTGGGATAGGGTTGGGAGAACGTGAACCAATTTTTATGTGGCGGACAGAACAAAACCTATCCACAAACATTAATCCTAATTGAAATACTCAGCCTCCTCTCCCACCCACCCCCAGCTAGCTAAATCTAAGGGGGAGGGAGGAATGGTTAAGGAGGACGGGGACAAGATCTGTGGGCTGGCCAGGTGTGGCAACGCACGCTTGTAATCCCAGTACTTGGGAGGCTGAGACAGGAGGAGCACAGGTTCGAGGACAGCCTCAGCAAGTAGTGAGATTTTCATCAACCTAGTGAGACCCTGTTTCTAAATAAAAATGAAAAAATAGGGTGTGGGGGTGTAGCTTACAGGTAGAATGCACCTAGGTTCAATCCCTAGTACCACACACACACACAAAAAAAAAAAATCTGCGGGCTGTCCTACTGCCTGGACCTGGTGGCCCAGTTCAGTCTGAACGTCAGATAAACAATGACTAATTTCTAGCATCGGTATGTCCTAAATGCGGCATGGGATATACTTATGCTAAAAAACCATTTGTTTGCCTGACTTTCTAATTTGCCTGGTTGCCTGTATTTTTATTTGCTAAATCCAGCAGCTCTGCCCCAAGGCCCGGCCTGTGAAGACTCTGGTACCACCCACCGTTGCCTGGAAACAGCTACTAAATCAGTAGCTCATGCTCATTAGGAGCAATGCCCCCCCTTCCTGGCACCTGTGTGACAGCGACCCCGCCCCCAGCGCATGTCGGTGGCCTCCTTTCCTTCCTCCCCGCCACCACGCCTAGCCGAGCGGGTGACGGGACGCCCAGCGCTGACGTCCCAGGGGAGGTGGAAAACATCTGAGGCCCAAGGACTTCCCAGCTGGGCCCACGCCACCTGCCACCGAAACTCCCCGGAACCGGCTTGCGCAAGGCTAGCCCGGCCCAGGCTTCCGATCAGAGCCTCTCCCTCAGCTAGATCAGGTGACTTCCCTGCCGGTGACACCATATCACTGCTCTGAAGTGGGGTCGGGGATCAGCCGGGCTCTCTGGAAGGCGTTTAGAGAAAGAAGAAGGAAGAAGTCCCTTACTGGGCACCCTGTCCTGGGACAGTGCCTGCGTGTGGCCGGGGCCGTCGATTCCTCACCCCCACACGCAGGGAACCCGGGCGGAGAGTTTCCATGCCGGGCAGGAGCCCAGGGCTGCCCCCCAATCCCTCCCGCTCCCCAGCGCCAGAGTCCCCGGGAGGAGGAGGGGATGAGTCAGCCCGTGGGACCATTCCACCCCAGAACCCAGCTGTGCTAGACCCGCCCCTCAGCTGGGTGCCACCCCCCGACCTCCCAGGGGCTCTTTTGTCCCAGCAAAAGCTGGCCTGCTCTGGCAGAGCCAGGGCCTGGGGTCCCCTCTTCCCACGGGAGGGTCAGCTTGCCCGTTTCACCTCTAGTTTTGGTTCCCCCACTTCTGGATCCCCTGCGGATGGAGAGAGAAGGCCACTCACTTTGCACCAATGGAGACAGAGCCCCTGGGTCACCCGGGGGGACCAGCAATAGGGCCAGGGCCAGATGGCAGGTAACTCAGTCAGGGCCTGCCCAGACCCACCCCACAGGAAGGTAGCTGTGAATCCCAATCTGTTCCCAGGTGGGGCAGTCAGGGGGGCTTCCTGGAGGAAGCTGCTGCTCTCTCTCGCTCCTCCTCCCTCCTATTGAAGGCTGAGCCACAGTGAGGTGAGAGAGGAGCAGGAAGTCATTATCGTGGGGGGCCCCGGGCAGGGGGGACAGCCACATCCCAGCTGTGGCTGGGTAACCCCCTTGGGTTCAGGTGGTGGGTCCCAGGGCCAAGGGTGGCCTGTTTAGAAAGGACGCCCTGCTGCAGAGCACAGTGGCACACGCCTGTCATATCCGTGACTTGGGAGGCTGAGGCAGGAGGATCCCAAGTTCAGGCCAACCTGGGCAACTTAAAGAGACCCTGTCTCAAAATAAAAGAAAGCCAGGTGTGGTGGCGCATGCCTGTAATCCCAGTACTTGGGAGGCCGAGACAGGAGGATTGCAGGTTTGCAGTCAGCCTCAGCAACTTAGCGAAGTAGGTTCTCAGCAACTTAGTGAGACCGTGTTTTAAAATAAAAAATAAAGCCGGGCGTGGTGGTGTACGCTTGTAATCCCAGTACTTGGGAGGCTGAGACAGGAGGATTGCAGGTTCGCGGACAGCCTCTGCAATTTAGTGAGGCCCTCCGCAACTTAGACCCTGGTTCCAAATAAGAAATAAAATCAGGCTGGGGTGTAGCTCAAAGGTAGAATGCCTCTGGGTTCAATCCCCAGTACCACAAAAATAAACAAATAAATAAATAAATCAGTCTGGGGTGTAGCTGGGAGGTAGAATGCCCCTGGGTTCGATCCGCAGTACCAATGAATGAACCGAGAGCATCCCTGCCTGGGTTCAGTCCCCAGCACTAGAGGTGCGTGTGCTCAAACACACACACACACACACACACACACACACACACACAATTACATCTGCAAAGATGGAAATTGCCCTAAGGCCTGGACACGTTGGACATAAATTCCTCAAAAAACAAAGTTCTTAAATTGTCTTTCAGGAAAAGCCGCCAGGCCTTTCCCTAATGATTCTTACGGGTTGGAAGAGGCTTTTCAAGAACAGACATGAAGCCGGGCGAAGTGGCACACACCTGTGATCCCAGTACGTGGGAGGCTGAGACAGGAGGATCACAGGTTCACAGCCAGCCTCAGCCACTTAGTGAGACCCTCTGCAACTTAGTGAGACCCTGTTTCAAAATAAAGCATAAAATAGGGCCGGGGTGTAGCTCTGAGGTAGAACGCATCTGGGTTCAATCCCCAGTACCAATTAATAAATTAATAAATAAAAATCAATAGGAACATAATGACACATGGTATAATAAAAATATATCATGGGGTTTTGCCTCATTCTTAGCCCAGACCTCCTGAAACCCTTGGAATTTCCTGAGATCTAAGAGTCTCTTTTGCAAGCTAATGATGACTCCAGGGGTGTGTGGGTGGGGGAGAGAGCTTTGAGATGGGAACTGGTCCCCCAACCCCAGCAGATGAGCCCCTGCAGCCCACGCCTGACTGGGGAGGGGCAGGGCCTGGGACCTTCCAGGTTAGCAAGTACCCCCACATGCTGAGAGGGCTGCACACCCCAACTCCTCAGGGACAGCGGCCCTGCACTCTGGACCTTCCGTCCCCTCCTGTCCCTCATCTGCCTGTTCACTCTCATCCTTCATTATACACCAACAGGGAGCCCAGAATTCCTGAGCTCTGTGAGCCAGGCCAGAAAGTTCTGAAATCCCAAGACGCCAACTTGTGTTTCTAACACACTTAAGAGCCGGGCGCGGTGGTGCACGCCTGTAATCCCAGTACTTGGGAGGATTAGACAGGAGGATCACAGGTTCGAGGACAGCCTTAGCAAATAGTGAGACTCTCATCAATCTAGGGAGACCCTGTTTTTCAAAATAAAACTAAAATAAGGCTGGGGGTGTAGCTCAGAGGTAGAATGCCCCTGGGTTCAATCCCCAGTACCACACACACAAAATAAAAAACACTTAAGACCCCCACTGGGGGGACCCTCACACCAACAGCTGATTCTGGGGGCCCAACCATTCAATTCGAACCCAACCCCAACTCCAGAGTTAGCACAGACCCTACAGGTTAGGGGCGCAGTCCCACGAGACCACCCCACTTCAGATGCCGGAGTCTGGCCCCGGACCACCAGGACTGTAGAAAGAGTTCCCCACACCCCTTCTCAGGTTTAATAACTTGCTGGAACAGCTCCCGGGATGCAGGAAGACAGTCCACCTACTATCACTAGTTTATTCTGAAGGGTGCGATCAGGAACAGCTGGACGGAGGAATGCTCAGGTGAGGTGTGGGCAGGGTGGGGTGTCTGCCCCTGTGGGTACCATCCTCCCGGCTCTTCCAAGCGTCCAGCACCCCGACCTCTCCAAACCTGGGGAGCATTCTTAAGGAGACTGAGTCAACCACGGGCCACTAGTGATTAACCCCATCCCAGTCCTTCTCCCTCATGGAGGCCGGAGCCTGCCAGACCTAGAATCACACGATTGGTTCCTCTGACAACCAGCCCCGGTTCTCCAAAGTCACCTCCTTCTTGAAGCTCGGGTGCTGTGGAAAGGGGCTTCCTAGAAGAGGCAGAGGTCCCGTCCTCTCACCCCCGCTGCCTGGGAAATTGCAAGGCTCTTAGAAGCTCCATCAAGAAACCAAAAATAAAGCCGGGCCTGGTGGCGCACGCTTGTAATCCCAGTACTTGGGAGGCTGAGACCAGAGGATCCGGGCTCGCGGCCAGCCTCAGCTACTTACTGAGGCCTTCCGCAACTTAGACCCTGTTTCAAAATAAAGAAAAAATAGGACTGGGGGTGTAGCCTGGAGGTAGAATGCCCCTGGGTTCCATCTCCAGTACTGCAAAAAAAAAAAAAAGAAACCAAAAATAAAGACCAAATGTATTTATTATAGCCAGGCGCATGCATGCCTGTCATCCCAGCAACTCAGGCGGTTGAGACGGGAGGACCACAAGTTCAAGGCCAGCCTGGGCAACTTAGCAAGACCCTGTCTCAAATAAAAAATAAAAAGGGCTAGTCCCGCACGGTGGCACATGCCTGTAATCCCACTACTTGGAAGGCTGAAAGAGGAGGATCACAAGTTCGAGGACAGCCTCAGCAATGTAGCAAGACTCTCAACTACCTAGGGAGACCCTGTTTGAAAACAAAACAAAAAGGACTGGGGATGTAGCTCAGAGGTAAAATGCCCCTGGGTTCAATCCCCAGTACCACAGAAAAAAGAAAAAAGAAAGAGCTAGCCGGGCGTGGTGGCACACACCTGTAATCCCAGTACTTCGAAGGCTGAAACAGGAGGATCTCTGGTTCCAGGCCAGCCTCACCAACTTTGTAAGACCCTTAGCAACTTAGCAAGATCCTGATTAAAATAAATTTAAAAAAACAAATTTTTTTTTTTTGCAGTACTAGGGATTGAACCCAGGGGCATTCTACCTCCAGGCTACACCCCCAGCCCTATTTTTTATTCTTTGTTTTGAAACAGGGTCTCACTAAGTTGCGGAGGGCCTCACTAAGTAGCTGAGGGCCTCACTAAGTAGCTGAGGCTGGCCGCGAACCTGGATCCTCCAGTCTCCGCCTCCCAAGTACTGGGATTACAAGTGTGTGTGCGCCACCACGCCCAGCCCCTATTCTTTTTTTTTAATTTGGAAACAGGGTCTCGCTAAGTTGTTGAGAGTCTCGCTAAATTGTCAAGGCTGTCCTTGAACCTGCCATCTTCCTGTCTAAGCTCCCAAGTACTGGGTTTACAGGCCTGTGCCACCATACCCAGCCGGCACTGCGCCCCTTACCTGTGGCGTCTGTGCTAACTCAGGGTGGCATTGGAATGAAACAAGCCATCAGCCATGCAGCCAGGGTCAAGGAACTGAAGCCAGGTCTGCCGGGTTCCTCGAGCTGGGATTGCACCATGGGCTAAGGGGGAAGGTTTCCTTCTGGTTGGGCTCCCGGGGGTCCTTGCTGCCAGCAGAGAGGCATTTCCAGGACTGGGTGGCACCTCGTGGGCTGGAGAACCTGGCACCACACGGGCTCAGCGGCAGGATCTCCAGGTGGGATTGTGCGTGGAGGACCAGGGTCCTGCTGGCTGGGCCGTGAATGTCCCGTGACGCCTCAGGCCCTTCACCAAGTGGGAGAGGCTGCCCCTGCGGCACAAGGCCCTCGCTCAGGTTTCCCACCTTTGAAGGGGAGGTGAGCAAACCAGAAGGCTGGCCATCCTCAGGTTCCTGCCATGGAGACAGGCAATAAGGAGCAAGCCAGAGAGCAAGGCCCGACAGAGCATGCGCGGGCGCTGCTCCACCCTGCCCACCTCGCTCCGGCGCCTGCCGCCCCAGTTCACCTGGACGTCTGTACTGTGACTTTCCACCTGTGACATCTACCTGAGGTTCTCTCAGGGTTCATGCGCGGCGCACACGGGTGGGACCAGGGAGTTAGAACCCTGGGCACACGCAGCCCTCTACCCATGCGAGGCAGGAGCTGGCGGAGTCCCCGGCTCCCTTGCAGCTCAGGCGGCACAGGCCTGTCCCGCACAGTCCCCAGATGGCCCCAGCAGGACCGACACCCCGCTCTTTCTCTTTCCTTTCCCTCTCCCCCATCTCCCTCGGGTCTTCTGGGCACCCCCTCCTTCAGAAACTACTTGCACCCAGCACCAGAGGTCCCCGGCCTGGTCTCAGGTCTTCCTCTAGGCAACTGACACTACATGCCCACAGCCGTGTGGCTGCCGCAGGAAGGCAGGCCTGGGACTGGCCAGACCCTGAATTTTTTTTTTTTCAAAAGAAACCCAAATCCAGAGTTTCCTGTGACATTTTCCAAATTGCAATTGCCAGTACAAATTAAACAATATAAAAGGAACTAAAACAGAGCAAACCCCAACACGCCTGTGGTCCTCTCTGGCCCTCGACCTGCCCGTCGGAAGCCGTCCGCGGCTGGTGGGCAGGGTGCGGAAAGCTAGAAGCAGCGGGGATGTGGTCAGCGGCTCGCTGGAGCCCACGGGCAGGCTGGGTGTCACAGCCCCTGGAGGCCTGAGCTGGATGGCACCGTGGCCCGCACTGGACCCCAGCTGGAGGCCTCAAGAGATGCAGAGTAAACACTCAGCCGGAAAGCCTTTCCAAACACAGACCCCAGCCGCCTGCTGCCCTCCCCCAGCTGCCCGGGTGGGGAGGAACGCCAGGACCCCTGAGCTCAGGCCCAGAAAAACGAAGCTGGGCCTGAGAGCGCCCAGGGACGAGGCCACAGCTGGAGGACAGTCGCTTACTGACCGCACGCGGGAGAACGTGTTTCTAATTCTGTGCAGATGGAGGGGGTGGCTCCACAGACAGCTCCCTGGCCCTCCTCTCCTCCTGCAGAGACCACAGGAAGGGCGCCTCTGGAGTGGATTTTGCTTGGTTTCACTTGGCTATTTAAAGCCGTGGCTTTCCTGTGACCTTTTCAGAATGTCAATTAGGGCCGGGGCGTGGTGGTGCACGCTTGTAACCCCAGTACTTGGGAGGCAGAGACAGGAGGATCGCAGGTTCAAAGCCAGCCTCGGTAACTTAGCGAGGCTCTCAGCAACCCAGTGGGACCCTGTTTCCAAATAAGAAATAAAAAACCGGGCCGGGGGTGTGCCTTGGAGGTAGAATGCCTCTGGGTTCAATCCCCAATACCCCCCCCCAAAAAAGAATATCAATTAGGGTTACCGGGTATTGTGAAGACTGCAGAGGGTAGGGGTGATGTAAAAGCTTAGCTCTGTTTATTGTTCTACAACCAGCCACACCTGCCCATCTGTACCTGCTCCAGAACGCATAGCAAGCACACCCACCTCCCTCCACACCCACCTCCGCACCCACCTCCCTTCGTGTGTGTGTGGTGCTAGGGATTGAATTCAGGGGCATTCTACCTCCAAGCCACACCCCCAGCCCTTTTTATTTTTTTGTTTGGAAACAAGGTCTCACTAGGCTGCTGAGAGTTTCACTAAATTCCAAGGCTTGACCCCTGCGATCCTCTTGTCTCACCCTTCCAAGTACTGGGATTACAGGCGTGCTCCACCTCGCCTGGCACACCCAGCATGAGCTGATGGTTAACGGGCTTCTATGAATCAGACATTTCCTATATCTGTTAATCCTCACCATGGCCCATAAGGTTGTACAGTATTGTATCATAAAGATATCTTTTAGTTGCGAGAAACAGAAACCTACACCAAGGGGAATTTATTGGAAAATCCATAATAAGGACTTCAGGCATGGGTGGATCCAGGGGCGTAAATACTGTCATGGAGAATTTCTCTCCTGGGTTGGGGGTGTAGCTCAGTGGCAGAATACTTGTCTGGAATGTGCTAGGCCCGGGGGTTGATCCCCAGCACTGAAAAAAAAAACATATTTTTCCCCTCTCAATCTCTCAACTCTGTTCTCCTCTGAATTATCTTGGGCAGGCCTTTCCCCTATGGTTGCAAAGATGGCTCCCAACAGTCCCAGGGTATCCCCAACCAGCTAAGCCATCCTGGTGCACGGAGAACATGTATGTCCTAAGGGTTCCAGCTAGTCTCGTGGCTGCATCTCATGAGTCTAGTGTGAGTCATCCCCAGGAGGGATGCTGGGTGCTTGGGCATTCAAAAATAACAGATAAGCTGGACATGGTGGCACACGCTTGTAATCCCAGTACTTGGGAGGCTGAGACAGGAGGATCTCAGGTTCACAGCCAGCCTCAGCTACTTAGTGAGGCCCTCCACAACTTAGTGAGACCCTGTTTCAAAATAAAGAATAAAAAATAGGGCTGGGGGTGTAGCCTGGAGGTAGAATGCCCCTGGGGTTCAATCCCCGGTACCACAAAATTAAAAAAAAAACCTGATAAGCCAGGCATGGTGGCGCACACTTGTAATCCCAGTACTTGGGAGGCTGAGGCAGGAGGATCACAGGTTCAAAGCCAGCCTCAGCAACTTAGCAAAGCCCTTAGCAACTTAAAAAAAAAATAGGACTGGGGGTGTAGCTCAGAGGTAGAATGCCACTGAGTTCAATCATCAGTAACACACACACACACACACACACACACACACACACACACAAACAAAACAAAACAAAACAACAACCAGATATCTACCACAGCAGGGAGTAATGGAAGACTAGGTGAACCCCATGGTATCAGAAGGGCTGTGGACAGTTGTACAGGTTGTGCCCTTCACATCTCTGTGGGGTTCTGAAACGGATGTTTTTCCTACAACATGCGAAGAATGGCCCTCGCAGACAACAGAAAGGCGAGCAGGGAGTTTATTGTAAAGAGAACAGGGAAGGGGAAAGAGGCAGATCATTTTTGCGGGCAGTGGGGACCCTGGAGTCCAGCAGCTGCCTCTGGACACGACTTAAGAGTAGCCTGAGCCACACGCCGTCTGTTGCAAACTGCTTTCTCCCAAAGTCCATGCGGTCTACTGAAGAGAGGTGCAGGCCACCCCTAGGGGCCTCGGTCAGCCTTGATGTCCAGCGAGTGTCTTCTGGTCACTACCGGGGAGTTCCCCGGGCCGAGTGCTGTCATTTACACCCCACTTTCTCTCAAAGCCAACACGACCTGCGAGATGGAGAAAAGCTCCCAAAAGGGAGGGGTTCCCAGAATGGGGGACTGTTGAGAGTGGCCAGTCTAGGGGTTTATATGCTTCTTTGAGTCCACTTTCCAGTTGGGGTCTCAGAGGCAGTTTCCTGGGATTCACATAGTGTATTTGCATGGTGTCCTTCTTTGAGTTATCTTCTCTCGGTTGGAGTTCCAGATGCTGTTTCCTGGACTTTCCAGGAAATCTTCTGGGATTATTTTCAGCAGGAACAACTGGAGTTTTGTGAAGCTCTGGTTACTCTCAGGAGACTTTTTTTTTTTTTTTGCAGTACCGGGGATTGAACCCAGAGGTATTCTACCTCCGAGCTACACCCCCCAGCCCTATTCTTTAGTTTGAAACAGGGTCTCACTAAGTTGCGGAGGGCCTCACTAAGTAGCCGAGACTGGCCACGATCCCGGATCCTCCGATCTCAGCCTCCCAAGTACTGGGATTACAAGTGTGGGTCACCACACCTGGCCTCAGGAGGCTTTTGATCTCATTATCACTTGACATTGGGGAGGTCTGGTCTTTTCAGGAGTTTTGGAAGTTAGTTAGCATCTGTTGCCTCTCAGGAAATGATGTTTTTCCACCGTGGCCCTCTGGCCCTATCTGCCTACTTTTTTCTACCTCCTCAGTTCTATTTACATTTGCTGTCACCTTAGGTTTATATATGTATCAAGGCAAATTTCCAACCGACAGCAGCTAAGTGTCTTATGGGAGGAAAGTGTGAGAGGTTGAGAGACACAGCCACCATATTTTGCAACTTGTTCCCATCAGGAGAGAGTCAGTCTATTTCCTCATCCCTCATCCAGGCTGGCCCATGACGCGCACGGGGACTCTGAGCAACAGGAAGGCAGCGGAAGTGACATTGCAGATTTGAGGCTGAGCCTTGGGAGGCTGGGTTCCACCTTGACCCTCAGGCGCTGCCTAGGACCAGCAGGTAAGAAGGCAAATAGCCCCGGGGACGAAGGGAGTCACAGGAGGGGAGAGCGGGGCACCCACCACCAGCCTTGCCAGGGACAAACTGCTGAGAAAACTCCCCTGAGCTGAGACATCAGTGTCCCCAAACTCCCTCACTGTGTGGCTCCAGGTCAGAGCCCATCACAAGAAGAAGGAGCGTGAGATTCCGAGGGGAGAGATGAAACCTCCACTTAGAAGGTGAACGTGCAGCCGGGCGTGGTGGCGCACGCTTGTAATCCCAGTACTTGGGAGGCTGAGATCGGAGGATCCAGGTTCGCAGCCAGCCTCAGCAGCACTCTCTCTCTCTCTCCTTAGTGAGGTCCTCCGCAACTTCGTGAGACCCGGTTTCAAAATAAAGTATAAAAAATAGGGCCGGGGGCGTAGCGCGGAGGTAGAATGCCCCTGCGTTCAATCCCTGGTAAACTGCAAAAAATAAAAAAAGGTGAACGTGCAGCCGGGCATGGTGGCGCATGCTTATAATCCCAGTACTCGGGAAGCTGAGACTGGCAGATCCAGGTTTGCGGCCAGCCTCAGCTACTTAGTGAGCCCTCTGCAACTTCATGAGACCCTGTCTCAAAAATAAAGAATAAAAAATAGGGCTGGGGGTGTAGCTCAGAGGTAGAATGCCCCTGGGTTCAATCCCCAGTACTGAAAAAAAAAAAAAGAAGGCAAAAGTGGCCAGACGCTGTGTTGCAGGGTCCTGGGTCACCTCCCAGACAAGCCGTCTGACCCCAGATCCTTGTCTCAGGATCAGCTCTGTGGGAACCGAGTCCCAGACAGGATTCTGAGGACACCCTGAGCTCCCCGTGTGTGTGTGTGTGTGTGTGTGTGTGTGTGTGTTTGTGTGTACTCCAGGAACCATCGATGGGAATTGAGATCAAGATCAACCCCCCTTCCTTTTTTTTTTTTCTTTCTGTGTATGTGTGGTACTGGGGGTGGAACCCAGGGGCCTTCTACCTCCAGACTATACCCCCAGCCCTATTTTTAATTTTTTATTGGAAACAGGGTCTCGCTAAGTTGCTGAGGCTGACTTTGAACCTGCGATCCTCCTGTCTCAGCCTCCCAAGTACTGGGATTATAGATGTGTACCACCATGCCTGGCTGTCCACCCTCCTTTCAATCATGTGTCCTTTATTCATTCACTAAACAGTCAGCGAGCTCCTGCCATTTGCCAGTGCTGGGGACAGAAAGAACCCAGAATAGCTGGGCCTGGTAGCGCCTGCCTGTAAACCCAGTACTCAGGAGGCTGAGACAGGAGGATCGCAGATTCAAGGCCAGCCTCAACAACTTAGTGAGACTCTCAGCAACCTTGCGAGACCCTATTGCAAAATAAAAAGGGCTAGGGGTGTAGCTAAAAGGTAGAATGCCCCTGGGTTCAATCCCCAGCTCAAAACAAAACAAAACAAACAAACAGCAACAACAAAAACAGCCCAGAACGTGGAGTCAGCCACACTGGTTCTAACCACAGCCTAAGACATGTCACCCACCCCTCAGAGCCTCCTCTAATCTTCTCGATGCTTGGACGGTTCAGTCACTTCCTCAGGTGTTCCAGAGACCAGGCTGAGGAGGAAGGTTCCAGAATTTAGGCTGTGTCCTTATGGTATAAATTAGTTCCTCAGAATTGTGAGAAAGATCACCTTTCTGTTTTCTTTCTTCTTCCCTTTTGTGGTACTGCGGATGAAACCCAGGGGTGCTATACCACTGAGTCTCAGCCCAGCCCTTTTTAAAAAATTTTTTTTTTTTTTGCGGTATTGGGTATTGAACCCAGGGGCATTCTACCTCTGAGCTACACCCCCAGCCCTATTTTTTATCCTTTATTTTGAAACAGGGTCTCACTAAGTTGTGGAGGGCCTCACTAAGTACCTGAGGCTGGCCGCAAACCCAGATCCTCCGGTCTCAGCCTCCCAAGTACTGGGATTATAAGCGTGCGCCACCACACCCAGCAAAAAAATTTTAAATTTTGAAACAGAATTTTACTAAGTTGCCCAGGCCGGCCTCCAACTTGGCAATCCTCCTGCCTCAGCCTCCCAAGCCTCCAGGATTCCAGGTGTGGGCCACTGCTCCCAGTGAAAGATTCTGGGTTGTTTTTTTTTTTTTTTTTTTTTT
>PVJS01023397.1:0-29631 GCA_004027185.1 Glis glis | reverse complement strand
CTCCGGTCTCCACCTCCCAAAGTACTGGGATTACAAGTGTGTGCCACCACGCCCAGATTCTTCTTTTCTTTGTGTGTGTGTGTGTGTGTGTGTGTGTGTGTGTGTGTGTGTGTATGTGTTCGTGTGTGTGTGTGTGTGTATGTGTGTGTGTGTGTGTACTTGGAATTGATCCCAAAGATGTTCTGAGCTATACCCCCAGCCCTGCTTATATTTTATTTTGGAACAAGGTCTCACTAAGTTGCAGAGGGTCTTGTTAAATTACTGAGGCTGGCCTCAAACCTGCAATCCTCCTGTCTCAGCCTCACAAGGGCTAGGAGTGCAGGTGTGTGCCAGCATACCAGGCTTGATTTTTTTCGCTTCTGTCCCCAGTTTATAAGTAGAGCTATGTGGTCACAGTAGATACACTCAGGAGGACTCTGAGGACAAGTCGAATGTCTGGTTCTACTCAGGTGTGTTTGAACTACAAATGTAGGAAACACAGCCTTGTGTTTTGGGCAAGTGAGGTGAGAAACCCTTCTTTAAGGTCCCCAACTGACTAATCTTAAGAGCCTAGGGCCTGGGGCCCTTCCTGGATTGATGTTACCCTGTCTTGGATAAACTGTCATGACTAAGATTCATCCACAGTCAGTGTGGTGGTTGACCCTTATGCCTGAAACCCTCCAGAGTGTCCCAAGTGGTTGGTGACAAGCTGCTGTCATCTCGCTCGGGGGCCATGGCACATGGTGGGCAAGGTGAGGGCTCCTTGTGGTGTTTGCTTTCCATCACCAGACAGAACCAGTCCAATGTCAAGCATCTTCCACTGTGCCTCTAAAACAGAGGGCTGGACCAACGAGGCACCCTGTGCCTTCGAGCCAGCCTGGGCCTCTCTCCTAAGTGTGCGGAGAGCCAATCGAAAACAATCGATGATCCTTGGGGATCCATTTCCTCCTTGTCAGGTAATTTCTCACCTCAAAAGATTCAAGGATGCCTCAAAGCCCGCAGGTTAAATTCCAAACTCATTTTTCAGCCATTTGATGATCTGCCCTAGTGCTGCATCCCACCTCTGCCCTCTGAGATGTCCCTCGGTGACACTGCTCCACTCCTGAGTACCCCTGGCGGGGCCAGGACATGCTCTTTCCTGCTGCTCCTCTACTCCATCTATAGCCCATGCTGGCCACTCTCTTGCCCTGGGCACTTAATGGAGAGCACCCTTTTGATAGTGTCTCTGTGTCAGCTAAGGTCTTTTTATTGTTGCTGTTCCAAGTGCCAGACAATGCAAAGCAAACTGCAGTAAGCCAGCAAGAAACAATTCTTGATGCTGGTGCATTCTTATAACCGAATAGAGTCCAGGAGCGTTTCTAGGTTCAGGCAAGGCTTGATCCAGGGTTCAAATGATGTGGCTGATTTCCAACTTTCCTCTCTCCTTTTCTCGGTTCCATACCTTTGGTGTTGATAGCATTCTGTGGATTCTGGGGCCCCACCTGGGCATAGGTGTTTGCCAGCAGCTCCAGGGCTCCATCCCCCCAGCTTCCCACGCAACAGGAGATGGGGAGGTCTTGGTACAATATTCCCAGCCAGAGTCTCGCTGACCAGGGGTAGGACAATGTGATGAACTGGTTGGCTTGGTCTAAGCCACATGTTCAATCGTGAACACGGGGTGGAGTCTAATCCACCAGAAGCACAGGGACTGAAGAATAAGGAGAACAGTCACTTCACCGAAGAGAGGAAGGATAGTGTTAGCAGAGATGCAAATGTCCCCAGGACGCCCATCTCCCCACCCAATCATAGGCTAACTTGAGGACAGAAATCGCATCTCCTATTTCTGTCTTTCCCTGGAGCTGAGGGCTGTACCTGACATTCAGGAGGGGCTCTACGAGGGCATCAATTGATTGGCAACTACCCACCTAAATTTTTTGACTAATACTGCCATAGTCAGAAAAATATTTTTTAAAGTATGGCTCATCAAAAACCTAGCTTTGGTGATTTTTTTTTCTTTTCTTTCAACTGGCAAACGCCATCCGGCTCCCAGTGGTTTGTGTGTGCAGACACAGGCTCTGTTTAGGCACCACATGTTCTAACAGGTGCCCGAAGCTGCCAAAGCAGATGGCCTGACAGGATGCTGGTAGCTCCCAGATGAAGTTTCCTTTGACTGTGAAGAAGCCAGGCCCCGTGTTTCTGCCTAATGTCCTCAACTCTGAGCCATGCCCTTGAGAATGGGCTTTCTTTGGCTCCTGAGTGTGATTTCTGGGATCCTGGCTCGTTCATCCTCTCTGATCCCGGGGAAAGGATTCACTTTTCTTCCTACGGTGCATGTCAATTAGCATGATTCTGAGATTCTAAATGATAGAAGAACATTTATTTGATTATTACAATCTAGCTGGATGATGAACTGAGCACTAGGAAAATAGAAGACAGTCAGAAGTGAAATGGTCCCTGCCCCTGTAGGATTTACAGGTGAGTCCCAGGAACACACCAGTTGCCTGTGGGCCGAGCATGCTGTACTTCCCCTCGGTGTTTTCTGACATCCCTCCTTCCTGGCTTTCCTCTGATGACCTGCTGCTCAGGATGTCCCAGCCTCACATGCTCCAG
Source organism: Glis glis (assembly GCA_004027185.1). Lineage (NCBI taxonomy): Eukaryota > Metazoa > Chordata > Mammalia > Rodentia > Gliridae > Glis > Glis glis. Next base: position 27,063 of record PVJS01023397.1, on the reverse strand, counting down.
TCACCATGTGGCCGGGGCCTGGTGCCCTGGCGCAGCCACGCTCAGACAGAGGTAATGCACACCAGTGACACAAGCCAGAGGTCACCGGGTGAAGGGCTCTTAAACCCTCATGAAAGAGTGAAATAAAATTGCCATCAACAGAACTCACCTTGGGACCTTCAATTTTGTTTAATACCTATGGCTTCAAAGGAGAGAAATAACTCAAGAAGTTTTAGCAGGGAATAACAAGTTTCTGATGGATTGTTTGATATCCTACTGCATTTACAAATGGAAAGAGGGCTGGAGAAATCATCTACAATTGAGAAGTAGGAAGAAAGTTGTGCTAGATATCCGAGGCTGGCCAAGGCTCAACACTGAGATGTCAGATAAATTAGGCACCCACATCAGCTGTGGACCTCTCACCTAATTTAGAGAAGTGATATTCACAAACATTGTCAATATTTCTGAGTTTACAATCACACCTTTGACTGTTGACTTAAAGCATCTAGTTTGGTGCAGGCTACTGGTGATGTTTACACTTTGGAATCTATTATGCATAGAAAAATTAGGGATTATCTTTGACCTGGGTACCACATATTCTTATGCAAAACTAAGTAGGGTTATTTATTCATTTAATCAATTCCATATGTTTGCTATCATCATCACCGTGTAGAGCAGATCTGATTTCTGCTGAGGTCAAACCCACACCGTCCTGTGCGTGGGATCGTAGGTCTGATTGGGAACACAGATCGCCTGGTTGGCATTCAGACGGCGTTAAGCCTTCCTGACTTCTGCCACACAATGGCATCTTTTTTTTTCCCCCTGAGAGGTCACCTGCCATTCAGAAACAGAATCAAGAGAAGAGCTTTCTCCTTTGTGAAAGTAAAATCCTGGGCCTCGTATGTGAGAATGATTTGCCTTTACAATTGCTTTTGAGCTTAATCTGGGTATGTAGGGGAAGAGAATCTAGGTATTGGGGAAGAAAGACGTGTACGTATTACCATAGTTGAAACTGTGACCCAAGAGATTCCATTCAGTTCTATAAAATCACTGAACTGGGCCTAAAGATGAAAGGTGAGTTTCTGGTCCTCACAGGGTTCACACACACACACACACACACACACACACACACACACACGCGCGCGCATGCACACACAAATGCACATGCATACACGCACACACACAGGATATAAGCATAGAATATATAATGCATATGAGGGCTAAGGGGATGTGGAGGTGGAGCAGTAGATTTTGTGGGGTTGAGGCTAGGATAGAATTGAGAAAGGAGAATTCAGAGGACAGTTAGAACCCTTTTACAGGTGTGATAATCGTTACTAACTTGGCAAGTGGGAACATTCTATGCAGACGGGAGGTTAGGGCGAGGCAGAAAGGCCTGAAGTACGCGGTGTTCACAGGCCTCGTGGAGTGTGGGGTACGTGGGACAAGGAACGGGCGGTTGGGGCCAGGGAAGTGATTTGATAAGGAATAAGAGAGGAAATGAAGGTGGGTTTTGAAAGGCCTCTTAAGAAAAACTATGGATTTCAGGATCTTTCTTGCAGGTGATGGGGAATCAGGAAAGGTTTTAGGACAGAAATGTAATATGGCTCAGAAGAGGGGACAAAGGTGGTATAGGAAGAGGCTGGGAGCAGATGGATCATTAGGAGGCTGTTAGAATCCTCCAGGCCTCTGGGGACAAGGCAGGGAGAGATCGGGGCAAAGATGGGAGATGAGGAGTTTGAACCTGTTCATGCTGAGATTCATCTGCCTGTGGGGATGCAGCGAGCAGCCTGTGCCCAGCCCGCAGCAGCAGGCCGCTCTGGAACTCTGTGGGGACAGGCTTTGTCAACTCCCACAGTGTCTCTTTGAACATCATTCAACCCATCCAACAAATATTTGTCGAGCATCTCATGTGTACTGGGCATTTTGTTAGACACCAGGGATTCCAAGATGAGGCGTGGATGAATTCCCATGAAGCCAAGTGAAAACTAAGAAAAAGCAGAGAGGAAGAATTGTTTCCCTCTCTAGTGATGAAGGAAAAACAAACCTTGAGTTGCTGTTTCCTTAAAAAGTTGCTGTTTATTTTTTCAAATGATAATGCCAAAATGCTGCCCAGCTTGGGCCTCAGCTGTGCACTCCTTCATCATCGGCTGCCTCAGGCGTGTCCTGGTACAATGGCTACCCAACGCTGGCCATATGCCCACCTGCAAGTCGCTCTGTGTAGGAGAAATTCTTAGCTTCATGGGGCCTGCCTCCCTAAGCAGACACTTCAGCCTCCACCCGCATCTCCACTGCAGGGAGAGCTCCAGCTGGGCCCTGGCCTCCTGCAGCCCACCCAGCTGAGCAACTGAGGCAGGATGCCCCACGTATCCCTGCTTCAGGGGAAAGGCTGGCTGTGGAGCCAGGTGAGGTCCTGGGCAATGCGGGCACAGGACAGGTGGTGGCAGGGCAGTGGTGTGGCCCCCCCTCCAGGCCACTTCCTGATGCACATTGCGAAGCCGGGTGCTCAGCAGGGTTCAGGAAGCTCCAACTTGTCATGCCTAACACTTTAAGTCAAGCTAACTGTCCAGCATTTGGGGAACAGCTAAGGAAATTATGGTCTATCAGTAGTATGGGGGTCTCATAGAGCCATTACGATGATCATTTTGAAGACTAAAAGTGGGGGGAAAGTGCCTCGATGATAGATCAAAAATGTTCAATGTAGTAGAACAATATGCATATTACCCTGTAACATGCATAATGTGTGTCTGTGAAAGATTTTTTCAAACAAGAAACTAATGCTCTTAAAATGGTAAGATGGTAGCCTGGCGCACGCCTGTAATCCCAGTACTTGGGAGGCTGAGACAGGATGATTGCAGGTTGGAAGCCAGCCTCAACAACTTGGCAAGACCCTGTTTCAAAATTAAAAATAAAAAGGGCTGAGAGTGTAGCTCAGAGATAAAATGTTCCTGTGTTCAATCCATAATGCCAAAAAGAAAAAGGAGGAGGAAGGAGGAGGAGGAAGGAGGAGGAGGAAGGAGGAGGAAGAGGAGGAGGAGGAGGAGGAGGAGGAGAAAAGAAAAAGTAGTGATGGCATTTTTAATTTTAGAAAGACACTTCTTTGAAGACCATCCCTACTACCCCTACCTCAACCTCCACACCTGTACTACCAGGAGACAAAAAGGGGGCTTCACCCAGAGCCATCCCTCACACCATGCCAACATCTCAGCCCAGCCACCACTGTCTGCCTGGAACCCTCAGGATGGCCCTCCCTCTCCCTTTATACCTGTCGACTCATTTGTCACGTGAGCCCGGGCCTACAGGCTTTCCTGGCCATCCTGCACCTGCCCTGGCTGGCAGCATCCCTTCCTGACCCTTCCCAGCCCTGACACTCAAGATCAGCCTTCCTCAGCTCTCCCCACAACGTCCTCCACCTTCCAGCCCCAACAGGAGCCTGCATCCCCTGGGAACCTCCACGGAGAGGCTGGGCCCTCCCCCACGGTCAGGTCAGTGAGCACAGAAGCAGGCAAGGCGGCAGGTCGCTGGTAAGGGTGGGCAGATCCTCTTCCTCTTGCAGCTCTTAACTCAGCAGGTGAGAGTGGTGAGGGTGGAGGATGGGTTGGGGGTCGAGAGGAGAGCCTAGTGAGGGGCGTGGATCCTCTTGCCAGATTAACGCTCCTTCAGACACACACGCATGCATATGTGTATGTATGCATATGCAAATACACACCTAGACACACACACACACACACACACACACATTTTTTTGCACAATTTCAGGGCACACACACACACACACACACACATATTTTTTTTGCACAATTTCAGGGAATACTCAGATATCCTGATATTCACAGGTCTCTGAGAACTAAGATTAAGAGCCCTTTCCTAGAGGAAAAAGGTCAGCTAAGAGAGTTCATGGAGCAAAAGTCAGAGCAGAAAGAAGCTTTGTAGACAAAAGAAACAAACATAAATGAGATGCTGTCGGTATTGTGCAACGTCTATCAGCAAGTGAATGTGTTTCATACAGTGATGAGAGATAAAGCCTCTCAATGGGTTTAAAAACAAAACCCAACTCCCTCCTTTTATGAGACATGCACCACCACTACCTCAAAACATAGCAGTGTATTTAAAGATAAAAGTAGGAGCCAAAATGTAGCCAACAAATATCAAATACAACAAGCCAAGGATGAAATATTAGTTTCAAATAAAGTGTAATTCAAACTAAAAATATTAATGAATCAACAGGGGTCATTCTATGTTGGCAAAAGTAACAATATTTAATATAAGTTCTTAGTTCTGTTTTCTTTTCTCCAAATAAGCTTCCTTTACTTGATAAATAAGACAAAAAAATTGGAAGCCTTTGTATTTTGTAAAATACTTAATTTTTTAGAGCTACAATGAACAATAAACATATGTCAGTCATGTAATTTTAATGTTAAAAATCAAAACATGGTGAATGTAACTTTTTAAAATATAATCAGAAATTGATAGATTAATATTTGGGTTGAGTATTTTTAACATACCACCCTGTTCTTTATCTCATTAAGTACATTAAAAGTCTTTCGAGAAACAGAATATTTGAATAATAAACAAAGTCAAGTCCAACCTATGGTTATAAATCTTGTACCTTAAACATAACATTCAATATAATATGATTTAACTAAAATATATGTCTTTTATGCATAGAAAAACCATTGGGAAAATGTGCCGCAAGATGTTAATAGTTACCTCTGGGTAACGTGATTATTTGGGGGAATCATGGTCTTTTTATTTATTACTTTCAGCAATTTCCAAATCTTTTTACAACTTGTGTTTCACCAGAAGCAAAAGCTTACTTTTTAAAAGGGAGTTATAGAGGACATTCTTCAACATCTTCTCAGTCCCAGGGCCCTCCGTCCAAATACTTTTTCTTTCAGCGCTGGGGCCACGTGAAAGTTGTATGGAAATTTTTGCCAACACACCTGCACAGGAGGCTTAAGTTGTTTTCCAGTTTTTTTTTTTCTCTTTGTGGCATGTCCAGTTGTATTTGGAAAATTCTTCACTCTCGTCTGATGCAGAAATTATTCAAAGATGCCAGTTTTATGGGACTCCTCTCTCTTTCTAAACCCCAGGCGGGAGTTCTCAAAACTGTAACTAGCCACCAGAAGAGGACCCCTGACTGCTTTTGAATCCTTGGGCCGTTTGCAGGTGGATGGTGAGCGCCAAGTCTCGGGAAAATTCTCGTGGGTGAAGGACTGCTACAGGATATCATATGGCATAACCAATAGTGTAAGAAAATTCCAGAGACTGAGGAAATGGTAAGTAGGGGAAAGAACTGAGAATTCTCCTCTTCGTACTTGGTTCCTTTGTGACTAGTCTTTACCAGAAGAAAAGGCCAGGTGCAGAGGGAGTGTCCCCTCAATATGCTGCCTGCATTCAACATCTTTTCATCCACACCAGTGAAAGGAACTGGGTGCAGGGCGAATTCAAAAGCAGAAAGAAAATAACATGATAGAATATTTCTCAAAAGATTTAAGAACAAAGATCCTCCCTCCCCCCTCCTCCCAAGCAAAGACCATAGATTACAGGTGGACATTCAGAAAGTAATAACTTCTTAATGCAAATTAAATTTTACCCAGTTGGCCACAGAGATTTAGGTATATGCGATATTTAATGACAACTGATTTCAGGGAAAGGATACAAAGAGCAATCACGTGTTTCTTCATAACAAGGAGTTTTAGTGCCTCTATTGCATCGCAGTTTCAAGGCAACTCTAGATCCAGGTAGTCTCTGGAAGGTGTGGGGGGAATTGACGACTAAAATCTATATGGCAATTGATGTGCAATCTATATGGCAGCAGTAGTAATATATTGTGCCTAGGCTGAGTGTATATTTCAACCAACCCCTTCAATACTCATAAGACATTTGGCTCGATTATCAACACAACCTGGATGCTGGCTCAGGAAGGAAACTACCTAAGAAAGACACCTGGGTGAGTCAGGTAAGTCATTAATTCAGTGGCTTTCAACCTTCTCCAACACAGGGACACTTGGTTAAACTTCAAAATTCTTCTCCAATATAATAATAGTTGTATAATCTTTTGGGGGGAGGTAGTGTTGGCCTCATGCCTGTTAGGCAGGTGCTCTACTACTGAGCTATACCCTGAGGCCACTAGTTGTAATTTTAATACAAGTTCTTTGAAAAGAAGTATATCAAGACCAAAAGCTACTATGAGTTCAGTAATAATTTGAAACTCAGCACAAACACATTTATAGCTATTGCGAAAAGAATTGCATGTGCCCAGTAGATAGTACTTTGAGGGGTCCGTAGACATGGCTGTTAGCCGCTGCAGATTCATGGACCACTTGCAATATTACTGTGGGCCTGCAGAAGTGTATGGCCTCGGAGAGATTCTGGATTCATTCTTTGTGGTAATTATTAGTGGTGTTTGACAAAAATATCTGATTCTCTTCCTTCTTGGTGCCAGGTAAGTATTATACTTCCTTGGCCCTTTGAGTTACGTGGAACCATGTGGCTTGCCTTAGTCAATAAAATGGGAACAGAAGTAACATACATAATTTTCTGGCTGAAGCCTTTGAAGGCCAAATTTGAGATCTGCTCTTCCCCTGGCAAAGCTCTGTATGGTCAAGATTATATCTGCCAGTCTAAGAATGACACAGAGGAAATGACATGGAGGAAAGCCATCAACTGCTCTGGACAAATGAACATGGTTTTGGAGCATTAGCTAGAAATGACCCTGTGTTCTGTTGAATTCTGAGGGCTATTTGTTATTGCAGCATCACCAGGCTGATGCAGACTATCACTTTTCTTAAGGGTGGACAGTTACTTGTTCCTTATAAATAGATCTTCCAACCCAGTATCCCAATGACTTATACCAAAGTAACATTACCCAATTATTTTAATATCTTCCTCGTAAATGTCTATGGGTTCATAGACGATTGCCAAATGCTTTTCCAGACATTGAACATCTCCTCTGGTCCCAGATTCTTAAATCTTTAGACATGTTCTACCTTAGCCAGGAAGGTTTTCAGCTGCCAAGTTAAGTAAAAAAAATTTTTTTTTTTGGAAACAGGGCCTCTCTGTTTGCTGAGGCTGGTCTCAAACCTGCAATCTTCCTGTCTCAGCCTCCCAACTACTGGGATTACAGGTGTGCACCACCATACCTGACTTTAAGTCAATTTTTCTAGTGGACAGAAAGTATGTAGGGAAGAAGTAATTAGCATCAGTAATAAACATGCTAGATTGGATATGAAAGCAAAAAGAAAGAAGAGAATGCTCAAACCACTCAGATGGGATTCAGGTAGGTTGAGGAAAGTAGCTTGACCTGGAGTCAAACTTTTATCAAGAAGGGGCTGAACAACAACCAAGACATTTAAGTTCAGTCAACAGCCCTTGTGCCACCCATCAAAATTTCTCTAGGATGGTGTTAACCATCTTCCATTTAGGTAATACCTCCAGATCTATCCTAGCAAGCCTGCACACCCCAATCACACAGTTATTAACACTGGCACTTGTAAGGCCCATTTTAAAGATCTCAGCTCCCAAAAAACAGGTAAGAGGCGAGGTCCGGAAGGGCTCCAAGCACAGGAAAATCTGCCCTGTGGAATTAGGGTGCCCACCTCCCAGAGCATGGGGGCATTCACCACCCAGAACCTCACCAAAGCTTGTTAAAAGTTTTGTAAAGCTTAATCTTGGCACCCCATTTCCTTCCCTAAAGTCACGGGGTGGGACTGGATGTTCAATCCTCTGGTTGGTTGGTCTTTGTGGTGCTCAGCCCCATCCTGAGTCTAGCAAGGGCCCCTACCTTAAATCCCCTCATTAGCACGAACTCAGGTGTGATCAGGGGTTCTGTATGAATAACAAGGATGCCCATCACCCAGCAGATGCCAAGGGTCTTAGAAGCTCTTGTGCCTGGACCCAGGACTAAGGTCCAACATCATAGCAGCAGATATTCCTATCATCACCATCACTCAGGGAATTAGTAGTTCTATATCAGGACCTGGGACAAAGACCAAATATATATTTCTTATATGACAGTATCTCAGGTCCCTCACAGTCCCTCCCACAGCATGGCCAGGAGGGGAACCTCTCTTTAACGTTGTCACCTGACTAAGCCAGGCCTGCCCAGGATAATCTCTCTTTTCACTAACTCAGGATCAACTTTAAATCTTAATTATAGCTGAAAATTCCCTTCACTTTTTTTTTTTTTTTTTTTGCGGTACCAGGGATTGAACCCAGGGGCGTTCTACCTCCGCACTATGCCCCCGGCCCTATTTTTTATACTTTATTTTGAAACCGGGTCTCACGAAGTTGCGGAGGGCCTCACTAAGGAGAGAGAGAGAAAGAGAGAGAGAGAGAGAGAGACAAGGAGAGAGAGAGCGAGAGAGCTGAGGCTGGCCGCTAACCCGGATCCTCCGGTCTCCGCCTCCCAAAGTACTGGGATTACAAGCGTGCGCCACCACGCCGAGCTTCCCTTCACTTTTGTCATAGTCTATGGACAGGAAGCATGTTGCAGGTCTGCCCATACTCAAAGGGAGGGGAAGATCGAGGGGGTGGTTTACTATGGATCATTTTAGTGTATCTGCATATCTTTTTTGATAATAAAAAATAAAAGAACACAAACATTAACTTCTGCATATTTTATTAATATCATAATCGCTAACCTAGACACTATCAATCACTATCTTCGACTCTTCCAAATCATCCTCTGAATGATGAGAAAGTGCTATACAGATAGATGAGCTCCTTCCTGTCCCTGCCCCCGCCCATTGTATTAGGTTTATGGTCAACAGCTGTACATCTCTAGCTCATATTCAGCCTGTTCCTAATTATGACTGCCAGTCCCCTCCCAAGTCTTATAGAAGTTCTATTTAAAATCCACGTAAAATAATCAAAGATGTTTTCTCCAACTAAGAAGAACTCCCTTTCTTGATGATACCCTAAGAGATTTCCCCTCCAGCTGATGCTAGAAAGAAATCTAAGTTTAATAACAGAGATCCTGAAATAATACTATCTCCTAAGATAACAAAAGAGCTGGTGGTGACTGCTAGACTCAAAAGCTATTAGTAACTTTCTGCAGAAAGGCCATGGACAATATTTCAGAAAGGTCTCATTGAACAGACCATAGATGCTAAGCAGCAAGAAGAAAATTCATCCTGGTTCCTTTCATTCCAAAATTTTCAACTCTTTTCCTTCATAATACAAAACAAAGGGGGACAGTGTGGGACACTGATTATCTGACACATTAGCAGCAATCATGAAATAGATTATGGCTGCCCCTGTGTCCAGTAAATGAGCAGACAGAATAAAAATAAATGCAGAACAGCATGGTAGATGTATTAAGGCAGTGATGCTAAAAAATAACACTTAGGAGAATTTTTTAATAAGTTTCTACTTTTCTTAGATTCAACATTGATATGTTTTTCGCATTTAGTTTCACTAAGTAATGTTTATTATTAATTCAAATTCTCAATATTGAAAGAGAGATTTTTCCCATATGGTTGACATGCTGCTCTGTAGGTTCATAAATTTGAAAGAGTTTTGATTAACACTGACAGAAAACCCTTTGAAAACATATGGCTGTATATACATCATGTCATTTCTAATAAGATGACACATCCTTCTTAGCTTTTCCCTAATAAGATGAGTTCAGTTGTATTTAAGAAACATGATAATATGTTGTTGATTTTTCTTTATGGGAGAGAAAAATGAGCAAAAATAAACTATTTTATTGTTGCAGCAGATGCTGAAAGCATAGCAGATAGTTAGTGGGAATTTAAAAAAAAAAGAGTGTTATCTCTAAGCACTTTTTATAGACCCAATTAACATGTTATAAACTTAGAGTGTTTTTTGACACCTCACACTTCTTCCTTGGTGATTCTGGTCCTAAGCCCCACCTCAATGACTGGGGCTCCATCTCAACCCCACCAGGTTGCAGATCTGATCTCTTCAGGCCTGGCTGATTGCAACTTCTATGGCATTTGGGCTCCAACATGTTCTTATTCTTGGTAGCTTACAGTTTCAGATAAACCATTACCTCTGTTTCTTGGATTGGTTTATTTCTATTTCTTTTGAAACCCATCACAGTAAGTTCATTTTGAGAATTCTGACATGTGCTATTTGAAGAATATTTTGAAATATAACAAACATGGAAAGCAAGTCGGCCATTTGTATCAAAAACCTGAAAAAATAAAACTTCATATCTTGTGTCCCCTTTTAGAACTCCACCATAAAGAAGTGATTTAATATGTGAAGAAAAATTTATTATCAGGGATGTTCATGATAGTATTATTTATTACAGTGAAACATTCAAGAAAAATTTAAATTGCCAACAAATGGAAGATGGTTAAATAAGTGTTGGTCACTCACAGAATAAAGAGCCATTACAGGTTGTTAACAGGCTGCAGGATAATAAAGATTAAAGTTGAGTTGTTAGAGAATACCCAACTCGAATACCTATGAAATGTGCACAATGAGTTTTTATAAAAGGTTTAAAATTCATCATCAACAACTAAGTAAGGGAAAGGTATAAGCTCACATCATCAACTGCTAAAGATGGCAACTAAAGAAAGAAATGATTCTGGTGTCCCTACCCAGCACTGCAAAAAAAAAAAAAAAAGGAATGAAATAGTGAAATCCTGAGATGTCTCATTAATTTGGAGAGAAGATCAAGGGGTTGAGTAGGTGACATGGGGAAGATTCTGGGGAAACTGCTTGCAAATTTGATCCCCTTCATATCACATTGGAGTCAGCAGATGGAAGAGGGAATACCAAGTCCTACTATTCTGTGTCAATTTAGGAGACAAGCTAGAATGAGGATACTTAACAGACCTCAGAGAGATGAGCAGCACCAAGACTCCTCTAACAAGAGCTCCCTGCATCTTCACATCCCCTTACATACTGTTGGGATAAGAGAGAACAAAGAATGATAGGAGTATACTATGGTTTGGGTGTGTCCCCCAAAGTTCATGTGTTGGAAACTTAATCCTCAATGCAAGTGTTGAGAGGTGGGACATGAAGGGAGCAGGTTCCTGCTAAAAGGATGAGTCTTCCTCTTTCCCCTCACTCTCTTGCCTTTCCACTTCCTGCCACAGGATGATGTATCAAGAAGACCTTTGCCAGGTGCAGGCCCCTTGACCTTGGACTTCTCAGCCTCCAGAACCATAAGCAGTAAATCTCTGTTCTTTACAAATTGTCTAGTCTCAGATCATCTGTTATAGCAACACAAAATGGACAAAAAATAGTTAACAGGTAGCACCCTGTCCTCCACTTCAGAGGAGATCACAAAGAAGTCCCTGTTATACTGTGAAGTTTATAAAGGAAGAGTTACTCACACTACTATTTGTGGTAAATAAAAGGTGTGGACAACCGTGCAAATGCCCTATAGAAAAGAGAGAATTAGAAAATAAGACCCGAACATAGATGAGAAACCCAGTCTGGAAGAAAACAACTTCAAACTATCAGAAGAAGTCATTCTGAGTGATTAAGTACTTCATGCTATAGAGGTATTTAATAAAAATATAGAGTCAATAAAGCAAAGCTGCAAAGTGAGAATAATAGAATGAGAAGGAAAAGAAGATTGGATCAATAGTTAAAGCATTGAGAACTTAAGCAATATTCCAAAAAACTAGAATTAGCAAGAAAAAGAATAAATAAATAAAACGAAGTCACTGGACTGGAGAAAATCTAGAGACAGTCATTGTGAATGCAGGGGGGAAAAAGAGTCAAACAATTAGAAAGAAGATAGAGGATGAAGACAATCCAACACAAGGAAAATTGGTATTCCCAGAGTAATACTCCAAAATAACAGAAAAAGTTCTCTTGAGAAATAATAGTGAAGAATAAAGTCTTTGAAACAAAAGAACTAAATATGCATATTGAAAAGGCACACTATGTTTGGGCCAGGGGGGGCTGATAGATAAACTCACATGGAGCTGTGTTTTGGTGAAAATAAAGAAACTCAAGAAAAAAGAATTCCTCTAACAATCAGTGAATCCACTAGCAAGGGAATTTTCAAACATGGTATAATTTTTAATGTCAGAAGATGATGGGCCATTTTCACAAAGTTATGAAAAGAAAATGATTTGTTAAAGTGTTATACCAAGGCAATTTATTGTTTGATTATAAAGGTCATTGACATTCTCAAACATGAAAAAAATCAGTTAAACAGGATCCATGAACCATTTTTTAAATGAATTTCCAACAGAGTGAGCAAGCCAGTCAAGAGATGTAGCAAATACAAAATTTAAAATTAGAGAAGTTGTGGTTTAAAAGACTGGAGAAAACGATGACTCCAACTAACTGCAGGCCAAAATTGAAAGGGAGAATTTATTTGCAGAATAGAATAAACACATTACAAACCTGAAAAAGTTTATAAAGCAATATAACCAATAAAATTAGGAAAAACGGGGGAGGGAGATGAGAAGAAATATAAAAGAACTAATTTTATTATTACAGCTGCCTATTAAAATTTAATGATTAAATTCTTAATGTTTTTCATACTATTTATTTTAAAATTTATAGTGATCACTTAGGAAACCACCTTTCTTATGATAGAGAAACATTTATCTGTAGTTTAAAAGCTCTCTATGTTTATTCAATATCTTTTTATCCTGTTAGCACAAGTAAAATTCATCTACTTTAAAGTAGTAAACTGAATGCTATGTGTGACCCTGGATTGGAACAGGGACCATTAAAAAAGGGGAGGGGCATTAGTGGAAAACTAGTAAAATTCAAATAAAATCTGGAGTTTAGTTAATAGTAATGTACCAGCATTGATTTCTTAGTAACAAATGTACCACGGTAACACATATATTAATTTGGCAGAGACTGGGTGAGGAGATGAAAACATTATGTACCATATTTGCAACTTTACAGTAAATCTAAAATAATCCCAATATAAGAAGTTTCCTAAAAATATTATGCATTATATCCATCTATCCTTTTATCTACATCTTTGTGAGGATTAAAGCCTAGGGTAGTATTTATCAAAATTTAACACTGGCTACTTTCTGGTAGTGCTTTCATTTTGAGTAATTTTGGTATTAAGTGAACAATAAACAGTTATATTAGCCAGGTGTGGTGGCTCACGCCTATAATCCCAGTAGTTGGGAGGCTGAGACAGGAGGATCACAGGTTTGAGACCAGCCTCAGCAACATAGCAAGACTGTAATCAACTTAACAAGACCCTGCTTTAAAATAAAAAATAAAATAGGGCTGGGGCTGTAGCTCAGAGGTAGAATGCCCCTGAGTTCAATCCCCAGTACCAACCCCCCCAAAGAAAACTCAGTTATATTTTTATTACAAATTATTTTATTATTCCAAATTTTTAAAGAGAAACCAAAAATAGTGTTGCAAATAAATATTAATATGAGAAATGCTTGTGATACAACATGAAAAAGCAGAGAACAAAAAATAGAATAATAATTTTATTTTTAAAAGTGTATTGATGCAAAGACAACTAGGAAAGAGCTAGACTAAGTGGTTGCCTACGTTTGATTCTGGATTAATAACTTATTTTCTTCTTCATGCATTTAAAATTTTTGCAGTGGTTTAACGATGGATACACACTTATAACAACTGAAAAATAAGCATTATGGTTTTACTGTTATCCAATGAAGTGGGGACTGGCAGTTGGCGAGTCCATTGGAAAAGTTAATTAAAGCAGTGAATCATAAAATGTGATACATACATACCTTAAAGATTTAATTTTAACTTGAAACACATGGATGTTCACTCACTTGCCACTCTTTTGATGTTGAGCCAAAGCCCTTTCTTTGTGCGGGGTCTGCTGATCTGAGTTCCAAGCCGTCTTGCCTTCAAAGCCACCAATAATGCATCATCCAGAAGTTCCAGTGTGGGGTTCTTTAAGGCATGATGAGCCCTTTAAGACACGTATAAAGCGATTTTTTTCTACATTTTTAGTCTTCTCCCAGTCTTTAATGTGTGTTTTACACACACTTTATCTGGCAGTAATTTATTGAGCAATTTGTCATTGTTAAATCTTTCATCAGTTTACATAAGAGTATGTAAATAATAAGCATGTAAGATTAGCATAACCAGTTGCTAGCAAACTAGCATGAGTGAGTTCGGGGACACACATGGCTGTGTCTCCATCATCACGACTGGTGGGGATGGAAGGGCGGGGTTTAATGGAGAGCGACCTTGGGTGCAAGCACTCCGTGTGCTTTGGGCATCAACCAGAAGGAAACAGAGCCTTACATAATCCGACAAATTGATGACATCAGGGAAGGCCATGAGAGCTCCTAGCTACAAACATCAAAATGGCAGACTCTTGAGTCTTGCTGCCTGAAGGAGGAGGCTGGCATCAGATCTCACCTCTGTCTGCTCATCTCTCCACTTCACACTGGATTTCTGTGATTCCTTCTCTCCTGTCCTTTCATGGTTCTTTGAATATGAGGCACAGATGAATGACAAACTCATCATTCAGGCCTTTTTTAGTTGGCTCCACACTATAACCTGATCATGGGACTTCCATAGTACAGATGAAGAAAGTGAGGCACTGCAGAGTGCTCGAGACCCTTGGTTACTAATTGATGGATCCAGGATCCATCTACTCAGATCTATATTCTGCCTCTGAGGCATGGTGCTAAGGATCTACCATGGTGATCTTCATTAGTACCATCAGGTTAATGATTAAAGAAGGATGTAAACCAGGCATGGTAGTGCATGCCTGTGATCCCAGTATTTGGGAGGCTGAGACAGGAGGATCACAGGTTCGAAGCCAGCCTCAGCAATTTAGAAAGACCCTGTTTGAAAATAAAAATAAAATAGGGCTGAGGGTGCAGCTCAGAGGTAGAAGGTACTTTTAAAATAGTCTCTTACATTGTCAGTGCAGAATGACTTTATTCCCATGATATCTCCTTATTTTTCTGAGTCTTAAAATCAACAATTATTCAAACACAATGTATATTATGCCACATACCCTGCCTTCTATATCTTTCTATGTCGGGCCTGAGCCAAAGAATCCCTCGTCTATTCAGGACTATCCACATCCCAGTTAGTCCTCAGTTTCACAAGTACTGCCTGTAGCTCTGACTCACATGATTAGCTTGAAGATGCACAGTGGGAGAATCTGGACCCTTTGTTAAATACCACATCAGCTCCCAAGGCTCTGATCTCCTTGTCGCTACCAGTTTCATCTCCTTATCATTGTTTTAGCTTATACTGACCTCCAAAGATTTATTTCCTAGTGTTATTTATTTCTTCTTTTTCCAGCTAAGCTGCTCCAATGAATTGTCCAGTTGTTATCTACACATCTCTTCATTTTCTCTTGTTCCACTTCTTATCAAGGATACTAATGGGCACCATCTTTTCTAATCCAATGCTCTTTTGTTCTCATCTTTCTTGACCTCTTAGGAGCAAGCGGTTGGCACATTTGACTACTCACCCCTTCTTGAAATGCTATCTTCTCTAATACCCTAAGGCCTCATATTTTCCAGGGTTTTCTCCCATCTCAGTGAACCTACCCTCTCTCCTTCCATAGTTTCTCTTTTGTGCAAACTCTAAAGGTTGAAGGACTCCAAGGCTCACTTCTACATCGTCTGTTGACTTCACATAGTCCACTGGCTTTATATACGATCTATATTTACATTTATTTCTTTTTACCCCCTCCTTTCCCCTGAGCTCCAATCCATCCATCTATCCATCTTCCTACTCTTATCTCTATTTGAATGGAATATAAACATCTCAATTATGCCACCATATACAAAATAAGTACTCCTAGTTAGAATCTGCTCAGCACCCCATGGCTTCCCAATTGGGTAAATGACATCACAATTCACAAGTTGCTCAAGGAAAAAAATCTAGAAGACATCCTTGACTTCTATTGTCTTCACCTCCTGTCACACTCAACTCATTGACACATGTTGTCATCTCTACCTCTGAACTGTTCACCGCCATAGCAGTTGCTGTCCCTCTGGTCCAGGTCAAAGTTAGTTCTCGCCTGGCCTGGTGTGGTGTAAGACCTAAGTTGGGGCCTAGTATTTTGTCCTGCCCTGACATCTGGTGAAATTGGGAGGGTTTCAAATGGCCCAACTGCAAATTCTTCTCCTTCCTTTGCCACTGCAGGTAATATTTCCTATCCAAACAACCTTCCTTATGGAAGAGGCCAGTCAGTTCCTGATTATCCCCGGGTAGCAGGTGTCAGTTCTCTACCAATCTACAGAATTATTCAAACCAAACAATTTCATTTACCTGTAGGAACCAGGGGGCATCTGTCCTCTTGACACTACAAAGCCTGCTTCCCACAGGAAACTTCCAGTGCATGGCATATGGCGCTCTCTTCTCTCAGACTAAGTATATGTGACTCATAAACTGTGGTCTATATCATTTGTCCAGTGTCATGTGTCTGGCTAGCTCCCTGTCTCAGTCATCTTTCTTACTCACTGCTGTGATCCAAAACAACTGACCACACAATTTAAAGGAAGGAAGATTTACTTGCTCACAGTTTTTGGAGATTTCAGGGTTCCGTCCATGTCAGGCCAGATCTGTGGAGCTCAGGGCATGGTGGCAGGAATCAGAGAGAGGAAGTGCGAAAGGCTCCACTCTCACATTATGGAGGCCAGAAGCAGGGAGCCAGCAAGGGGAGGAGAGAACCATATATAATCCCCAAGGCTACACACCCAGGGACTCTTCATTAGCAACCAAGCCCTGCTTTCAACATGGCTACCTTGTTTTCATGAGGGCTAGTAGGACATTCTAAATCCAAACCATCACACCCCCTAAGCCTGGGGTAGAAATCCTTCCCTCCCAATAGTGTCAATAGGAGTTGATTGAAACACTTGGCTTCCCCTAAAGTCTCATTCCAAATGTTTTCTTTGTTTGACTCCCATTATCCTGTCTTTCTGCATGGCACTTGTTACTCCCTGAATGATATTGTTTATGTGTTTTTTAATTTTGATATATTTTAGTCCTTGGCTCATTCCACTAGAATTTGAGCTCCACATCTAACATCAGTAAATTCATCTGATCCACTCTTAGATGTGTCCTGTGGACAGACATGTCTTCCCACAACCCAGCCCTTTCGGAGCCGAAGCTGGCACCGTCTCTCACCGGACAATGGTGCTCATGGCCTCCCTGTGCCCTCTGCTTCCACTCTCACCCCATTCTCATGGCATCCAGAGGAACCTTTAAAAGATGTGAGTAAGAGCATGTCTTGCTTCTGCTTATAGCTCCTCACTCTGCCCATGGCTCCTACCTCCCTTAGAGTGGGTACCCAAGTCCTCATGACCACAGATCTGCTCAGCCAGCCTGGGTCTCTCTGCCCTGTCCCTTGCCATCACCCCTTGTCACCATGCTCCAGGCACCTGACTCAGTTTGCTACTCAGAGTTGTGTGCTGTCCTTGTCCTGTTCTCTCCACCCAGAAAACTCTTTCCCCAGTAGCCACAAGGGCCCCCACTTCCTTCTGCTCAAATGTCACTGTATTAGTCAGCTTTTTGTCATGATAACAAATACCTGCAGCAGGCTGATTATGAAGAAAAGAGGTTTAATTAGCTCACGGTTAGGTTGGTTCAGGATATGGCACCAGTGTCAGCTCAGTTCTGGAGAATGTCCCCTCAGCCATGTCACATCATGGTGGATGGTGGGAGGAAGCCAGAAAGACACTCACGGTCAGTCTTGGGCTTTTATAACAACTCATCCTAGGGGACAAGGGCAGAGACTCCCTTCCAGGTCAGCACCCAAAACAACCTAACGACCTCCACTAGGCATCTCCGTTTAAAAGTTCCACAGCACCTCCTGATGCCACCACCCTGGGGATCAAGCTCCCAATACATGGGTGCTTGGGGGACAAACCACGTCCAAAGCACAGTCACCGTGTCAGAGAAGCCCATGAGTCACACACCCTCACTCTCTGTCCCATTACCTGACTTTGCTCTTCTTAATTCTATTACTTTTGGTGGGGCAGAGGTGGCTGATTTGATTATTATGTTCCCTGCTAGGTTGTCAGGAGAAATAGGGACTCTTTTCTGGCTCACTATTGTGTCCCAAGAGACTAGGTGCTAGGTTAGGACTTAAAATATATTTGTTTAATTAACAAGTCTGTGTCTTGCTTACTATTGTATCCCTGGAGCCTCAAACAGTATGTGTAATACCATAAGAATAATGCTAAAGTAATTTGAAAACATTAGAATAATTAAAATTTATTTAGCCCTTACTAACTGTGTGCCAGACACTGTTCTTAGCTCTTGATATGTGCTGTTATTTATCATAACTCTATAGAATAGGTACTTTTTTTTCAGTGCTGGGGATTGAACCCAAGGCCTCAAACATGCTAGGCAAATGCTCTACCACTGAGCCACACCCTCTAGCCCCTGGACAGGTATATTAATATCCCTATTACAGATTTGGAAAGTGAAGTACAAAGAAGCTATGTAGCCTGCTCAAAGTCACACGCATAGTAAGTAGAGCCATCGGGATTCAAAATCAGGTGCAGACTAGCAACCCCTATAATGAATGCCATAAAATGCTCATCAACAATCTCTCCTGTGGCATCATCCTTGGACCTATTGGTGCACAGGATGAGATGGCGGTCGCCCATGTCAGCAGCTCTATTTACTACCACAGAAAGAGAAAGCATGTGCCAATTCTAGATTATAGAAAAACCTGGAACACCAATAAATATCACACCAGGACTTGAGAGAAAATTTTCGAGAGAGATTATATCTTTTAGTTGCTTACTTAACCCTCAGAAGGGTTAAAAGCCACTGGTTTGCAAAAAGGGAAAATTCTGTATCCTAATTTATGTCTGTCTATCTCTCCACTGTCAGCAGGAATGCAGAAGGTCAACTCAGGCTGCACCAATAGGTGTTTCATAAGCTAAATGGTGATAAAGAATTAGATCAGCCCCAAAGCCAACGCAGAAATGGAAGTGAATATGCACTTTCGGCAGGCTGTTCCTCACAGGATGTAAATTACAGCTGCCCCAAGATATAGTAGGTGTTCACTCAAGTTTCTCTGTGGGTTTTCATAGCCCTTCGACTATTGTGTTTGAAGTAAAAGTTAATAAAAGTCCAGAAACAAGTTTGAAAAGGTATTGGTACCAAGAGATTAATTCAAGGGGTTTTAGAGGAAGTACCCTCCACCGTGAATGACTTTGGAATGGAAGAGGGGCCTCGCTCCACATGTGGTTGTCAGGAACGCCCTGACGCGGAGTAAGAGCCTCAACACCGAGCCCTACCACCTTCTCCCCCAGGAGGAGAAAAGCTGTGTTCGGTTATTGGCTCTTGGCAGCAGGTAAAACCCAGCTTAAGCATCCCTCACACCACTGGGAGGCTCTGCAGCCTGCGGTCCATCTGGAAAACCTATTTTTCAAACTCAATCAAGCTCACAAAGGTAAGAGGCAGAAAGCAACTATGTTGACCTTAAAGGCCTTAAGAATATCAGCAGGTTTTGTCAACAGAAACCCAATGCAGCACGGAGTTGAGACAATTGCCAAGATCGTTCAAGCCAAATGCAACATTCCCCCCCTGAACTCACTCCCCCCAGATGAAAACTTTTCCAAAAAGAAATATATATATATATATATATATATATATATATATATTGACCAGAATAATTCACACCAACTCCATCGGTTGACCTCACCAGAAACACTGGGGGCAGGGGGTGGCCTTTGGGAGCCATGGTCCAGGACATAAAGGTCACAGAACAGCAGTGCTGAGTGGTTGCAATGGAACCCAGTGGAAGTGGCCGAGACCCCACAAAGACCTTTGCTGTGAGGAAGGTTGACATTAAAATTGAATCAGGCTGGAAGAGTTGCATTGTCTTGGAGCCAGGCAGGTCACCCCAACTAGCAAATGAAGCTTCCATGAGAGGCGAAACCCCAGCAATTTTCACTTCATTCTTTTCCAATATAGAGAAAATGTTCCAACACAACATGACATTTAAGCCTTACAATACAATGTGATGGGAACGCAAATACAGAATAGCAAGTATTGTTCAAAGGGGGCTACGAGGAGGGCACGGTCAGAGTTGTAGAGTCAGGTTGATCTACAGCTATCTAATTACAAACAGAAATCCTGACCACTCTTCCTCAAGCCCGCTGGAGCTCTCCAGGTGCCTGGTAGGCAATCAGCAAAGGCCTCTGGGATTCTGCCTGCATTTGAAATAGACTGAAACAAATCTGGAACTTGGTTGATAGGATGTTTCTAAATTCAGCATCTGGGTGACATTCTGAAATTATGATGTAAGGGCTCGGAATTTAGATTCTACTCGGATGAACTCTGTGAACAGCAGTAAGAAGGAGACTGGTTCAGCTGGTTTCCCACCCATCCAGGACGCTCCCACCAAGCCACTAAGGTTTGCTATGATGTTATGGGAGATGGCTTTGCTGCCACTTGGAGCTTAGGACTAGAGCCAACACCAGGGAAAACTCAGCTTAACAGGTGCCTATGATACATAATGTCACATCCCCTTGGCCCATCTGTATTGGGGGAAACTGGGGTGGACACTCGCATGGCTGTTGCAGGACCCCATGTCAAGTGTACCAGGCAGGCCACCCAGGCACAAGCAGACACGCCCTTGAAGCATGGAGGACTTACAGGCCCCAGAATAACTCTCAACCAGCAGAAGACAGAGATCTGTGGATAGATGTCCTAGACTCCCCCATCCTCCATTTCAGAAACTTCTCTAGAAATTCTGAATCTTCATGATTCCTCAGAGGGTCCCCAGCAGGACTGAGCCAAATTGCCCATAGCTCCTCTTACTGCAATGCATGTTGGCTTTTCTCCCTTCTCTACCTATTTCCCTCTGCTTTATGTCTGCTTCCTGGGGTCCCTGACCAAATAAACTACCTGTACCCGAGTCCTTGTCAAGATTCTGCTTCAAGGAAACCCAAATGGGAGATCAGCCAAAAGAAGGAAAGAGGGAAAACAGACACATGCCACACACAGTCCCCCAGACCCAGCAGTATCTATCCCTGGACCTTTCTGTCATTTGAGCCTACAAGTTCCCTTTCTTTTTCTATTTTACTTAAAGCAAACAGCACTCAATTTTTCATCACTTGTAATCATAAGGAAGTCCCAAATAAGAGCTTGAACATCTCAAATAATTACAATGATGCATGCCTGCACACTCTTCAGTTGCCAACATCTTAATATACCCGTGCTCAGTTGGCATGATACCTGGCGCACAGTAGATGCAAATGGAATGCATTAAGTAAGTGAATCTCTAGCATGGATGTTAGGGTTTGGATTTGGAATGTTCCCCAAAAGCTCATGCGTTGGAGGCAGGTCCCCAGTGCAGCAAGGTTCAGAGGTGGGACATGGCTGGAGGAGGTAGGTAACTGGGGGTGTGGCCTTGGGGACTATATCTGTCCCTGGCCCTTTCTTTCCTCTCTCTATCTCTTCTTCCAGTTGCCATGACTTGAGCATCTGTTCTCCACCATACTCTGCCACCATGATGTCTTTGCCTTGGAGCCTGCCAACAATGGACCAAACCTCTGAAACCATGAGCTAACATAAACTTTTCCTCCTCTAAGTTGTTCTTGTCAGGTATTTTGGTCCCGGTGATGAAAAAGCTGATGAGTACTATAAGTTTTGACTTCCCCTTATTGAGAAGAGGTAAGAGGTGGGCCTCGTATGTATCATATGATGAGGGCTCACATTTATCTGGTACACACTGGTATGGCCATTGCTGTAAACAGTTGCACATCTGAGCCCCTGAATATGTCAAGCATCCCCAAGAACAACTTCCCCAAACCCCAGACCTCTCCATGATCCAGAAAGGTTAATATCTGGCCCAGAAGGGGCTCTAAGACAGCATCTGTTTTGATTGGTCAGTTCTGGCCTTGCTCACTGTATAGAATTTAGAATATTCCCCCCACATAAGGCCTAAGATTTTCATTCCCAGTGCTATTTTTAAATTAATCCCCATAAAGCTCTAAAGTAATGCAACACAAACTTCTTAACACAAAAGAAATGTTTTTCCTCCAGACCTACCAAACTGCTAAAAATTCAAAGGAAACAGCTTTCTAGATAGTCTCTGCATGAATATTAATACTAGTCCAATACGCCTGCAGATGTAGTCTTGGGCTTTTCATCTGGCCACATGATGCACTGAGAAACCAAATGATCGGCAAAACTTTTCTCTCCTTCCTCTATGCAGCTCCTCCCGTGAACAGCAATGTGTGATTCTTTCGAATTTTCTTTACCCTGCAGCTGGTACTGTTCAATGGAGTTTTTTTGGCACAAGAGAAACTCCCATCTGTGTCCCAAGTCCAAAATAATCAAGAGGTTTTGGAGTTTATTTTTCCACACATTTTCCCTCCTTAGTCTTCTTTAATTTCCATAGATGAGGCATTTCTTCAACTTTAAGAACCAAATTTGATTACTGGTTCTTTGGAGGCAATACAATATACAATATTTTCTCTATGCAGTGTGCGGACATCTCATATATGGGTTCAAAATCGAGTGATCCTACTTAGTTATAACCCAGGTGGAATTCTACCAGCAGGTGTGCTCATGGATGGAAGAGAAGGCACACGTGTTCCACATGTACTGGTAGAAAGCCTCCAAAGAATCCAGGAAATGGTAGTTAATGTATCTAACCTTCCCTGGACAAGACACAGTAAAACATAGAGTAAGAATGGCTGCATTTCAGCTAAAGAAGAAACGAGGTCCAGCCATCAAGTGTAGATGTACCTGCTGAGATTAAAAAAGAAAGAAAGAAAGAAAAATCTGCAGGAGATGCAGAAAGTAGAGTCATGGGAAAGAAAAAAAAAGACATTGGAATGATGTTGAAATGGATCTCAGTTTCAGATGAGATTACACTCATGCCCGCCAACTTTGTTTTTCTCTGCCTCACCATCATCCTTCCTCACTGAAAGGATCTTTTCTTCCTAGGACCCTTCGTTAGTGTCCTGTAGCTGCTGCAACAAATTATTACAAATTTGGTGGCTTGAAACAACAGAAATGTAGTCCGTCTTGGTTCTGGAGGCCAGAATTCTGAAAACGACACGATGGGAAGGGAATCGGGTGAGCACGGCCACACTCGCTCGGAGGCTTTAGGGGAAGAGTCCTCGCCTTACCTCTCCCAGCTCCTGGTGGCTGCGAACATTCTTTGGTTTGTGACCTCATCACTGCAGCCTCCACCTCTGAGGTCACAAGGCCCTTTCCTCTTCTCTCTGAACTCTCCCTCTGCCTCCCCCTACAAGGACACTTGCGATTGTGTTACGATCTCACCCAAATCATGCTGGATCGTATCCCTATTTTGAGATCCATAATTTAATCACATTGCCCAAGTTGTCACCATATAAGGTGAAAGGTATAACATTCCAGGTTCTGGGGATTCAGACAGGGACTTCTGTTGAAGGGCATTATTCAGCCTACCACAGACCCCAGGGTAGAAGCTGTGGCTTCCCCACCTGTAAATCCAGCCTCACCATTGGGTAGAGGGTGCTTCTCTCAACTGTCCATGGCCAGAGGACCAGGGAGTTGATGCTTGAGAGAGTAGCCTTCAGACGAAGCCGGATGGGAATTGGAAGATAAATACCCCAACTCCATCACTCCTAAGAGGGGACAACCCTGAGGAGTATTCCACACTGTCTCTCAGAGTTCTCCATTCAGACTGGGCTCTGGCGGCCACCATGGTAGCCTAGTTGCTATGCACAGTTTCTAGCTTCCTTTTCTTCCCTGTCTTGTTTCCCCATCTCCCAGCCATTCTCCCTAGGATGGCCTCCCACATAAACTACCTGCAGTCAGACCCTCATCACAGGGCTTCTTCTGAAGCCAACCCACCTCAGACAGACCTCGGCTCCTCACCTTGGGATTCAACGCCATTTCCAGGAAGCATGGGCTGCAAGGGTCACATTCCATTTACCTTTCCATTGCCTGGGCCTGCTGGAAGGCAGTGGAGAGAGAAGGAAACCATCTTTGCAAATGATAACTCAGGACCACAGGGTCTAGGGCTCTACTGTCACACGACTCAGCCCCTGAAAGGCAGACCCATGCTAGCACTGGGGATCCAGGGCCAAAGTCTTTGCCGGCAAGATGCCAAAAGGGGAATTGTCCCAGTACGAATTCAGGGCGCTCTCCCCCAAATTCCTTTCATGTTTGAGGATTTAACTGTTCCCTCTGAATGCAGACTATGATAGTGTTAATCTCACATAAATAGAAAACAGCCCCAAAATGTATAATAATTGCATACACCACTCCTTTTGTCAACTTTTTGATTTAGCGCAACTCACCCAGAGCCGGGTTTTATTGTATTATGATACGACAGTAATCTTTTCTGAGGCTTTCACTTTATTTTGTTACATTTATCTAGTGCGCCAGATTCACACTCCCACAGTAACCATATGGGGAAAAGCCACAAAAGCTGTTAAGTACATTTAATTACTGTTTTGATGAGCTCATATTTTAATTATGTTTATTGATTCTGTGTATATTGAAATAGTTTTAGCATTTCCAGAAAAAAAAACCAGGAATCAATATGCAGTAATTACTGAGCATTTTATGATTGTGTGTGTAATTAAAACTTTCATAAACTATTTTTGAAGAACATATCCCCCTTAATCCTATAGCGGTGATTAACTGGGTTTCTCACTGTGCTTAGGTAAGCTTTGGTTTTTCTTCTATGTAGATGGAAAAGAGGGTTCAGTACAAAAATATGTTTACAGTCAAATATTTCTGACTTTAAATGTCTCCCTTCCAAAACAGCAGAATGCACATATTGTACCTTACATGATTTGCTAAAACACCGCTAACAATGATAAAACACAAATTTAAACTTCCTAACAATTCGATGTTGCCAACTCAAAGATTACTCCAACTGTCAGCCATACATATGTTCCTGCTAACTGACAGATTAGGAAAAAACAACAAAAACTCAACCCTTCAGTGCCTGCCTGTATTCTTTGCTCACGTCATCGGCGTTTTTACGGTTCTTAGGAAATTTTTACTTTAGAAAATGAAACTGCAGAAGCCCCACATTATTCAGAGAATTAAATTAGAACCATAATCATCTTGTACATTTCCATATACTCAGTCTGTCCATGAAAAAAAAAATAGTGAAGCAAAAATAAGGAGTTGTCTCTTTAAAAGGTGATGCCAGCCCATCTGTTCCCGGAACAAGTATTTCTAGCTTTCACAATCCACCTGGCTCTGTGTTTCTAGAAACACCATTCCCCCAGCCACCATCAGCAGCATCACCTGGCGCTTCCGGAAGCCTGCAGACTCCTGGGTCCTCTGCCAAGCCTCAGGGCCTCTAGGGAGAGCTCAGGAATCAGAATCGTAAATACCCCTTCCAGGCTACTCTCATCGTCATGTACTTGTCAATCACAGAGGGTGTTGGAAGAGGCTTCTCCCACTCACCTTGACTTTCTCATTCGACCGTGGACCCTTTACGACCTGCTCCGAAACAAGTGTGGCCTTGAGCTGCGGAGAGACCTGCAGTCAGATTAGCCACTAAAATGGCCTCCATTCCTTTGTCTGGGCTCAGCCTCTATCTGCCCACTGTGCCAACCAGCAACAGGATGCCCTCCAGCAGGGGCACAGAATACCTGTGCACTAAGCACCCACCTTGTGCAAGAATTGTTTATGATCTAACCCTACTCAAAGCTGATTGAGATGAACATGTTAGTTTCTTAGGTCCACTGTAACAAATGACCACAAATTGTGTGGCTTCAAACAACAGAGATTTATTCTCTTACAGTTCTGGAGGCTAGAAGTGCAAAAGCAAAGTGTTGGCCGAGGAGAGGCCATTCCATGCCTCTCACCTAGCTGTCGGTGGTTGCTAGCTGTCATTGGCTTATAGACTCATCACTCCAATCTCTGTCTCAGAGATTAGCATTCTCTGATGACTCTGATGACATTCTTTATGTGTGTGTTTGTGTCAGCATCCAGATATCCCTCTTATAAGGACTCCAGTGATCTGTTTGGGCACGTCATAATCTAGTATGACCTCATATTTGTCAGGATTTCCTTAAGAAACAGAACCAATAGGATATACATATATACATGTATATCCAATATATATATATATATATATATATATATATATATAAAGAGAGAGAATATATATAGAATATATATATATATATATAGAGAGAGAGAATATATATATAGAATATATATATATATATAGAGAGAGAGAGATTGATTTATTATACTTGAATAATAGGCTCACAAGATTATGGAGGCTGAGAAGCTCCAAGATCTGCAGTGAGCAAGGCGGAGGAGAGCCAGTAGAGCCAGGGGTACAAGATTCAGTCTGAATCTGCAGGGCTGAGATCCAGGGGAGCTGACAGTGTAAGTCCCGATCCAAGGAAAGGAAAAGATCAATGTCTCCGCTCAAACAGTGGAGCCAAGAGAAGTGCAACCTGCCTCTGCTTTTGTGTTCTATCCAGGTCCTCTGTGAGTTGGATGAGTCCTCCCACCCTGGAGAGGGCAGTCTGCTTTACTCAGTCTACCCATTCAAATGCTAATCTCTTCTAGAAACACCCTTCTAGACTTACCCAGGAAACATTTAATCTGATATCTGGGCACCCCATGGCCCAGTCCAGTTGACACATGAAATTAACCATCACAAATCTCTTCTTAACTTGATGACATCTGCAAAGTCCCTCTTTCATGTGAAATCACATTGACAGGCACTGGGAGTCATGACTTGAACATATCTTTTGGGGTCCATAACAGTGAATGATATTTAGGGAGGAGTGCTTGAAGTGCCTTCTATCCTTCCTCCTTGAGTTGCCAGTATTCCATATTTTGTCTTTAGATTCCTCAGACCATCAAAAAACTGTCTCTTAGATCTTACTGATTTGGGGACACTCAGAAATGTTTTCCCAAGCCAGGCATGGTGGCACACTCCTATAATCCCAGTATTTGAGAGACTGAGACAGGCCAATCTCAGCAATGTAGCAAGATCCCATTTCAAAATAAAAAATAAAATAGGGCTGGAGGCATAGTCAGAGGTAGAACACCCCTAGGTTCAATTGAAAGAAAGAAAGAAAGAAAGAAAGAAAGAAAGAAAGAAAGAAAGAGGAGGGGAGCACAGGGGGAGGGGAAGGAAGGGAGAAGGGAGGAAGAGAAGAGAAAATAAGAGAAGAGAAGAGAAGAGAAGAGAAGAGAAGAGAAGAGAAGAGA
>PVJS01023396.1:0-29643 GCA_004027185.1 Glis glis | reverse complement strand
AGGAGGAGGAGGAGGAGGAGACCCATGGTCAGATTGTGTGCCCAGTAACAGTATGCTCACCTGAATCCCGAGGAGCGCCCGGGCCTGCCCTAGCATCCTAACCTCTTTAGATGACCACATTCTCATATCTTTTACCCCAATGCTTACATTCTTCGCCCTGCCCAGGGCTTTACACAATGTCTCAGGTTGGTTAGTTGCCCAGCACATCTTTGGCCCATACATGCCAGTGGGCCCTCCAAGATTACAGATTCTGAATGACAGGCATTCATTCTGAACGGGACCTAGCACGGCACCTGCACCTGCTGAAAGGTGTGTGGTAAGTTAATTATAACAAACAGAATGGTAATGAACAGCTCTAATGCCAAGTCCAGGGAGGACTCTATGACACATGGGGAGAGATTCTCCCCAATGAAACTGCCAATTAGAGACAGACTATTATAGTGAGAGAAACCTTAGAATAAAAATAAATAAATATGTAAAGACGTGGGTGAAGCCAAGAGTTTCAAAGGGTAACGGCTGATTAAATTCATACCTCTTTTTGTGCACTTGGGTGTTTACATGTTTACCTTATATATGAAAAATGAGGATAGTGGTGGGTGCACTGGTGCATGCCTGTAATCCCAGAGACAGAAGAGGCTGAGGCAGGAGGATCTCCAAATTCAAGGTTAGCCTGGGCAACTTAGTGAGACCCTGCCTCAAAATAAAAAATAAAAAGGGTTAGGGATGTAGCTCAGTGGTAGAGTGCCCCTGGGTTCAATCCCCAGTACTAGAAAAAAATGGAGATAGTGGACCATTTGAGCCATTTTAAAAGTTAAAAAATTGTGCACGTCTGTAATCCCAGTACTTAGGAGGCTGAGACAGGAGGATCACAGTTTCAAGGCCAGCCTCAGCAACTTAGTGAGGCTCTCAATAACTTAGCAAGACCCTGTTTCAAAATTAAAAAAAATAAAATAAAAAGGGCTGAGGGTATAGCTTGGAGGAAGAATGTCCCTGGGTTCAGTTCTCAGTACCAAAAAAATAAGTCAACAGAGAGACACTCCCCAGTCCACTAACAAGCCGACCAAGAGCTCTGTGCATCCCTCATCCTCTGTTAAGACTCTGCTTCAATTCACACGTCAGCATGAGGTATGCTTCCCATGCAATGTTACGAAGAAGGTAGCACCAGGCTCCGGAGTTTCTATCCCATTAACCAACTGGGTATACTCGAAAGCCTGGGGACTAGGTGACCATCACTGTGGGGCAGGTGAGACCCAGCAGCTCTCAAAGCCCTGTCTGTTGTTGGCTGTTTTATGGAAACCCAGTGCTCTAGCAGCCGCCTACTCCCACTCCTCGGGCGTGTTCCTGGCAATGTCATGCTCTGATTGACCCACCGGTCAACAACTCCAGCACAGCTCATCTGCAGTGGCAGCTGTGACTGCCTCTTAAAGCAGAAAAACCTGCCCAGCGCCTCCATTCCCCTGCAGGAACCCTAAAAGGAGGGCGAATGACCAGAATGACCACCTGCCTTTTTGCCCTCTTTGGAAATGAATGAGGTTTAGTGATAAGCCTTTTGTTCAATGCAGATACTCTGATTATTCTCCCGCTCTCGGCCCAACCTTTAGAGTGTTAATGATGGAGACCCACACGTCAGCAGTCAGGTTTTAATAGAAAAGAGAAGGCGGAATCTCTAAGATGCCTGAATTACTAATAATTGTCTACAAACACTCACTCTAAGTACCTCCTTTAGAGCAGAAGGCAGTGAATCACTGTGTCAAAGTCTTAAATCAACAGCTGTCTAACTAGCCAATGCTTTCAAGGTGTGCCAGGAGAAAAGGGACAGGGTGACCTTATTAATGGGGGGGATGGATGAGCAGGAGGAAGGTTTGTTTATTTATTTATTTATTTAATTTTAAACCAGGGTCTCATTAAATTGCTGAGGCTGACCTCAAACTTGTGATCTTCCTGTCTCAGCTTCCCAAGTAGCTGGGATTACAGACATGTACCACCACGCCCAGCTATTATTCTAAAACATCAAGGAATCAGCTATGGAGAATACAAAATAAGACTTAAGCATGGTCAGAGTTGAAAGGATATATATATCCTTTCAAAGTATCCCTCCATTAAAAAAAATTATCAAAATGTATTGCCAATGTTCTCAAGGGAGAGTAAATTTTTTTTAAAAAAAACCTCAGAGTAGTGAAACCCCTTATGTTCTAAACATAAGGTATGCCTGTTTTTAAGTCTCAAAGTAATCTGCCGCATTCCAATTTAATTATGACTGAGATTCAAGTGAACTGTTGAGTGTTCTAGAGACAGACTTTCTGTAGATTCCAGCTGGTAGCCAGTGGAAAGATTCCAAATACCTTCAAAATGCACCATAGGGTAAAAAGGAGGAGAGTAGTAAAAAATGAAGAAAAGAGATAAAGTTTTCCTTTCTGGTGACCACTAAAAATATAATCAGATATATGGCTTACTCTATGTATTTATAATCTCTCGGTCATGTAAGATTTTCTAAAACCTGCCCTATCTTTCCTGGAAATCGAGATGAAATTTCACTCTTGTACAGTACAAGAAAAACAGAGGGTTTTAAATCATTTTAAAATAATAAATTTATTACTGTTTCATACATTTATTGCTATTTTATATAATTTACTGCTATTTTATATACTTTACTTGGATATTCTATTTTAACTACTTTTACTTAGGGAAGTCATAAAATCATGGCCTTTCTTATTCTTTTTCTTTTTGTGTGTGTTTGTGTAGTACTGGGAATTGACCCCAGGGGCATTCTACCTCTGAGCTACACCCCCAGTCCTATTTTTATTTTTTATTTTGAAACAGGGTCTCACTAAGTTGCTGAAGTCCTCACTAAATTGCTGAGCCTGACCCTGAACCTGTGATCCTCCTGTCTCAGCCTCCCAAGTACTGGGATCACAGGTGGGCACCACCACACCCAACTCAGAATTATATCGGTAATGCATTAATGCATCCTGATGAACATGCATAGTATTGTTATTAAAATTCAGATTCTACCTTTGAGGAGGGCCCAGTGAGTGCCAAAAAATCTTCTGTAAACATCAGGTGATATTACACTGTAGAAAGTATGGAGGAGGAAAAAGTTGGGGCAGAGATCTTGGCCTCCTGCCCACATGGGGCCATTGTCAGCTTTAACTTTTATTGTTCTGATGTTTGTCAACTTTTGTCTTCCCACTAAACATCTAAGGCAGATCAATAAAGAATACAAAAACCACATTACTAGACTTCAAAATCAGCATGGTCTTTGAAAATAATGTTCATTTACGGGAGAAAGTCTGGTGGCACCAGAAGCCACCATGAATTATTCATCATCTACAGACTGTGCCAGCCTTGCATTCCTTCCTTCCTCTTGACAAGTGTGTACATGTGGGGTGTAGCCGACCCAGACTCCCCAGTCCTTCAAGTCCTGGGAGGAAGGCAAAACCGGGCTCTGGAGGTGCTGGGACATCAAGTAGATGAGAGCTATCAAAAGTGACAGAGGGAGGGACAGAGCCCCGCTGCCTTCCATGGGGTTGCCCACTAGTCTGCTCAACAGAATCCAAAATAAGTCACACTCTCTTATCTTATGGGCTCCAATACCAAAAGAATCAGCAACAATCGCCACAGTCTGGGGTTTCAATGGAGGAGGTTGCAAGATTGGGTCTGAGCTGTCTGCTGGCCATGGTGTTGGCTGTCAGCCTCTAGGGATGCTGAGCAGGATGAGCGGGGTCACTCCTGAAGCCAGACTCACCAGGAAGGAACTCTCTCCTAACACAACTGTACAAAAAGCATTCTAGGGATGGCATCCAGACTCCAACAAGACACCCAGCCATGCAGGCACAGGTGTTCGCCCAGTCGCCGAGGCCAACTCACTGTTCAACTGCAGATGGATCTGCCCACCTGCTGCTGGGTAAACTGAGCTGGGCTCTTGCTACAAAACAGTCGTCATGTCAATTTTAACCTCCCATTCTATGAATGATATCTGCAAAACATGCTGACATATAAGGCACGCATTTTATGTCAATATATATTGTGCACATAAATAGATGGTCATGTTGACATATTCTAATAAGCATAAGACTACTTTGTCCAATGGGAAAGCCCTGCATCTTTCATCATCTTTAAAGACATGGTCTACCCCAGACGGTACTACGCCCTGTTTACAAAAGGGACAGTCAAACCTTTGTCGTCTTCAGTGATGTGCTGAGGGTCCATGAGTTCAGCCATTTCCAGGTCACCAGCATGCACTGGGCTCTGGGACTTCAGCTTTTCTTCACCAGGATGACACACGGAGAGACTGCATCCACTCCTGGGAAGAGAGGCATGGCCTGGCTCCCCTCCAGGGACTTGTGGGCGGAGGTAGACTGGAGGGAGGTGTGTGCCTCAGTGGGTGTGCCTCAGCCAGCTCAGGAAGAATGAGGAGTTTCCTGACTGATCCCAGCTCCTTCCTCACCTACAGAGCCCTGTCCGATGCCAAGGACCACTCGTGAGAGCACATGGCTTCACGGTCACCACGCCCGTGGACACGGCCAGCTGCTTCTGGGAAGCTGTGCTAAAACACGCCAGGAATGTCCTGGGATTTCCCTCCACTCTGCACAATCCAGAAGCCAGAGTTTGGTCACTGTCATTTCACAATCCCTCGAACATGAGACAAAGAAGAAAAGGATCAATTTTCCCAAGCCTTCTGCCTCCTCTTTTTCCTTAATGAATTGTCATGTCAAGCAGATGGGCTTCTATTCCAATTTTTTTTTAATACTAGGGTTTTTAAAAATACTGTAATTTGCAGAGGCTTTTTTTTTTTTTTCTACTCTCAGCCTGGTTATTCGTCACGGCTTTGGAAACTGTCCCCTAACAAAGTCCTGATAGGAGACAAGGCATGGACTTTGAGCCATTTTATATTAGGTACACACTGTCGGAAAACAATGACCTCATCCGGAAAGGCTCAGGAAAGAGGCATTTTTCCCTTTAGTCAGTCATGCCCTGCTGCTCGCTAGGATAACCCGCCACCTCTAACCCAGCTCTTCTCCTCGTCATTTCTGAACACCAGGGATTTTGCATAATGGAGAAGTTATGAAGACCCAGTTCAAATGGGAAGAGACACTCAGGATAAATACCTTCAGCATCAGATACATGCATTGGCTAAGAGATAGGAGGACACTGGTATAATTGGTTTGGGGTATTTGTTTTTTTTATGGGGTTTGTTGTTGTTTTTATGGGGTTTGTTGTTGTCTTTATGGGGTTTGTTGTTGTTTTTATGAGGTTTGTTGTTGTTTTATTTGTGGTACTAGCAATTGAACTCAGGGGCATTCTACCTCCAAGTTACACCCCCAGCACTATTTTATTTTTTATTTTATTATATTTTCTTTTTGGTACTGGGGATGGAACCTCCAAGATATACTCCCAGCCCCCTTTTTTATTTTTTTGTTTTGAAAACAGGGTCTCGCTAGGTTGCTGAGGGCCTCTCTAAGTTGCCTGGAACCCACGATCCTCCTGTCTCAGCCTCCCAAGTACTGGGATTACAGGCAACAGGCGTGTACCACCACCACGCCCAGCTCTTTTTATTTTGAAACAGGGTCTTGCTAAGTTGCTAAGGGCCTCACTAAGTTGCTGAGGCTGGCTTCAAACCTGTGATCCTCCTGTCTCGGCCTCCTAAGTACTGAGATTACAGGCGTGCACTACCATGTCCAGCTGGTATAATTGTTTTAAGTTGTAGGGTAAAACATTTAATCCTCCAATAAGGACATAACCACCAGCACCTGCTCTGAGATGTTAATTTAATATAAGGCCCATAATCTATCTACTGAAAGAAAACACTAGTTGAAATACTTTGGTTTAAATACAAAGACTTTTTTTTTTTTGGTGGTACTGGGGATTGAACCCAGGGGCATTTTGTCTCTGAGCTATACCCCCAGCCCTATTTTATTTTTTATTTGGAAACGGGGTTTTGCTAAGTTGAGGAAGGCTTTGCTAAGTGGCTGAGGCTGGCTGTGAACCTGTGATCCTCCTGTCTCAGCCTCCCAAGTACCAGGGTTACAGGCGTGCACCACCACACCCAGCTAAATACAAAATTTGATTAATTGAAGATTCTGGGTTTCCTCTCTTCCTGCCTATGTATTTTCCTTTGAACTGAGTCTGGTGGTTTAAACAGACTCCCAGGTCCCCCAGGATCCCTTCCCCTGGTTCAGGCCACTGCCTGCAACTTGGTGCTTCTGATAATGTCCTCCTGACTTGGCGGCAGCACCAGGCGCCAGACGAAGGATCACAACTGGATGGCTCATTGATAAAATGCCTGGCATTTGCCAGAGCTGTCATGTGCTATCTGCTGCCAAAGGGCCAGTTGCATTTCTTGAAATCTAATGATGCCTAATGCCTTGCATTCTCCTGACAGCACTTCTGTGTCTCAGCCCTAACCATTTATTTTGTCAGTGGTGGTGTCTTGTGATTTTTACTGTAAGAATGGAACAGAAGTCTTTTAGAGTTGCATTTTTTTATTCTTGTTGGCCTTCATCTAAAATGTAGGTAATGGGTGCTAGTTTTTCCTCCTTCCCTAAATCTCTCATTCTTAGCCCAATCTAGTCTTAAGTGAAAGGGGAAAGAAGAAACCAAGTGTAGCACTTTAGCTATTTTCTGGGGCTCCAATAGGGTTCTGGTTTCAAAGCGTTGATTACAGCTGGGGGGGAGAGGGCAATCCAATCTTGAAATCTGATTACCAATAAAGTAATTCCTTCCTCATTATAGTCCTCCATATCTGACTTCTGTTAATTGAACCAGAGACAATTTGGCTGGCAATTTATTAGAATCAAGAAGCCAACTGTTTAAAACACACAACTATTTTCTAATTAAATGGTGGTGGTACTTCTAAAATGCCATTTCCAAATCAGGGACACTGCTGTCTCCTTACCCTGTATAACCTTCCTTACCCTACATAACCCAGTCACCTTCAAATCCAGGAGCAGAAGCCTTTCCAAAACTGTGATCCTAAAACTAATTATAGGAAAGTGATCCTCAGACAGCAAAACCAACATGTCAAAGCAATTTTTTTTTTTTTTGCAGTACTGGGGATTGAACCCAGGGGCATTCTACCTCTGAGCTACATCCCCAGCCCTATTTTTTATTCTTTATTTTGAAACAGGATCTCACTAAGTTGTGGAGGGCCTCACTAAGTAGCTGAGGCTGGCCGCGAACCGGATCCTCCAGTCTCAGCCTCTCAAGTACTGGGATTACAAGCGTGCACCACCATGCCCGGCTTATGTCAAAGCAATTTAAATTGCATATTTACCTATATCTGAGAAATGTTCGATTGAACGTTGTTACACAGGTTTCTTGACCAGGGATTTAAAATGCATTAATATGCCGGTGTGTCGTGTCACTTAAGAGATGAGTAAGATAAGGAGCATTTCCTAAATCTATTCAACCAAAGAATCCCTGAGCTTAGCATTACTATCAAGCGCAAAACTGGTTTGGAGATCTCTGCTCCAAAGAAAGTAGAAAACTAGGAGGGATTTTAGAGAAAATTTGCATTATAGTTTGAAAGATGAGAAGTCGTCATGCCAGAAGAATTTAGGGACCTGCCCAAGGCCACACAGAATGGATGAGGACAATCCTTCCTTCCTGGGACCTTGGGTTTTGCTATTGGAATGGCTGTGCAGGGTCACCTTTAGGCTCTGTTTGCAAGTAAGGTATGGCCCTAGTGACATCATCGTGTCCTGGGAACACAGGTGCTACCGTGTTCTTAGGCAAACAGTGCACCTGCCAACTGATCATGTTCAAAGACCCAGCCCAGGTCTGATTTGCAACTACAGACCAGGAGCTGAATGCCATTTATGATGGGCTGTGAGTGGAAAATAGCACTTAGTAGTAATGAAACACACACAGGGCCCTGGCTTCATCTTTTAAACTAAGCAGAGGAGACAGAAACTTGAAGCAAATTGAATTCGGTAAGAAAAATTATTCCGCTGGGAAAGATGTAAACTAAATTTCTTGAAAGGTCATATTTGATAGGGAGGAAGAGCCTCTAAACCTTATCTAGAAAAAAAGTTAATAAGCACTGATGTGTTGTTTCCCTGGAACTTGTGCTCCAGTGAGATTCTGTTAGAAGACCAGGTACCAGGCCCTGATGGAAACTCAGTGAGGGGACTTGGTGGGAGGGATCAGTTTCAAGGACTAAAAGGACTATGAAGTTTACCCCACACTTAAATGGAAAGCTTCAACTAGAAATAGTCATTGGAGCGCACAACTATCTGTGCTACTAGACCTCATTTCTGCCTATGATTTCCAGGGAGATCCCATGGAATTATTTTTGTGACTGGAAAATAAATTTTACAGACTTTACTAAGATATTATCAACCCCTGTTATATATGGCTACTATATATCTCAGCTTCATAAATAGAATGGCCTCATTCTTATTCATAAATCATGTTTACTGAGGGCTTACTCTCTGCAGGCATTGCATAAAAATCCCCTCCTTGATTTCTTTCTCTTTTCTTTTCTTTTTGGTCCTGGGGATTGAACCCAGGGCCTCAAGCATGTTAAGCGCTACCACTGTCTCTACCCCAACCCACGTTGATTTCTTTTTTTTCTTCTTTTCTTTTTTTGGTACTGGGAATTGAACTCAGGGGAATTCTACTTCCAAGCTAGACCCCCAGCCCTTTTTATTTTTTATTTTGAAACAGGGTCTCGCTAAGTTGCTGAGGTTGGCCTTGCCTGTCTCAGACTCCCAAGTACTAGGATTACAGGCATGCACCACCGCACAATGAAGGAGGAAGTTTATTGGCAGTGGTATACACAAAGGACTTCATTTTGTAGAAGTATTTCTAGTTGGGAAAACAGAACATAAACACCCAGAAGACATATCCCTGCCCTGAAAATATTACTAACTCATTCCATCTACCCTGTGTCTTTTGTGTGTGTGTGTGGGGGGGGTACTGGGTATCGAACCCAGGGACATTCTACCTCTAAGCTACACACCCAGCCCTTTTTATTTTTAGTTTTGAAACAGGGTCTCAATAAGTTGCTGAGAGCCTCGCTAAATTGTCGAACCTGCAATCCTCCTGTCTCAGCCTCTCGAGTACTGAGATTGCAGGTGTGGCCTCTCCTGTGTCTTTTACTTGGTGTGGGCCACAACCACACTGCTCCAGAAACTTCTCTTGGGAACCTGCATTCAGAGTTAAAACAGAAAATGTGCCACATTTTAATGCGAATGAAAATGCTACCCCTAACCACCAACTCTAATTCAACTCCAGTTTAATTTGGGGGGATTTTAATTTAATAGTCTGCATTACCCTGCCTATTTAACAATTTGCTGACTGCAAAACATTCATACGCAGTCTCTAATGAAAGAGGCCATTTTATTTATGGTCTCGAGCAGGCTAATTATTCCAAAGATTTTCCTATTGACTTTGGAACCTCTTGGTGTCTTATCTCTGTCTGATTTCATCTTTCAACTCTTCCAAGAACATCATTTCCTTAGTTCGTCAAAGGGAGCTGAGCTATGCATCACAACTGTATACAACTAGTCAAAAATCCAAAATTTAAAACCAAAAATCTTTGAACTCTGTTCCTTGCCCTGACATTTCACATTTTCCTCAAAAGCCTTTCATAACACACCAGTCACAAAGTCCAAATTCAAGAGGAAAAGGTAATTTTAATAAAGGAGCAAAAAAACAACATGCATTTACATCTTTCAAAATAAGTCAACACCAAAGAAGCCTTGCTGAATCTTTTCAGGGTCCCTAGTAACCACCTGTCAGGGTCAAGGACAAAATTGCCTTTAGCAGTCAAAATCAGGGGCCTTCTGACACCCCATGTTCTATTCCTTGGAACACAGCACAGACAGATGGAGCTAGAAGGAACCTTTGCATCACCCTGGCCAGCTGTTGTCTACCTATTGGCCAGAACATGGATTGGTGACGGGCTGGGGAGAGGGTGGTCCGGGCTCCAACCAGCAGAGAAATTCCAGTGCTTATACTTTACTTTCTGAGCTTCCAGTTAAGCCTTCATTTGAAGAAAGGTTCCATAGCTAAGAAGTGCGTGTTTATGCACTTTTGGGAAAATTCCCATCCTGTCCAATCTTTTCATTTTAGAAAGGAGGAGAATAAAGGCCAATAAGAGGGACTAGACCCAGGTTCCAGAGTGAGTGATCCAGGGAGGATCTGAACCAGCCACAGGCTCTGAGTAACGCACTCCAGTGTACGCACCAAGTACATGTCCCAGTCCTCATCCTTAACAGAGCCCACGTCTGCCCACTGCAGCTCTTCCTAGCTCAGCCTACAGCCCTGTGTGCACACGCTTGCTGGTCGATTGATGGTGGTTATTATTGTTGTTATTATTTTGGACATTTTTAAAGTACTAGGCAGAGCCTGGCCTGGTGGCGCACGCTTGTAATCCCAGTACTTGGGAGGCTGAGACCAGAGGATCCAGGTTTGTGGCCAGCCTCAGCTACTTAGTAAGGTCCTCTGCAACTTAGCGAGACCCTGTTTCAAAATAAAGAATAAAAACGAGGGCTGGGGGTGTAGCTTGGAGGTAGAATGCTCCTGGGTTCAATTCCCAGTACTGCAAAAATAAATAAATAAATAAATAAATAAATAAATAAATAAAGTACTAGGCAGAGAAGCTAGGGACAGAACAGTAACAAGAACACAGCCAATTTAAGATGAAAAAGGGAAATTTTCTGAAGCTTAATGTACATCAATAGAACATAATATTTGCTTGCCAGGCATATTGTTACACGCTTGTAACCCCAGTGCTTGGGAAACTAAGACAGGAGGATCCCAGGTTTGAGGCCAGTCTCAGCAACTTAGCAAGACCCTGTTTCAAAATAAAAAAAAATAAAAAGGCTGGAGGTATAGCTCAGAGGTAGAATGCCCCTGGGTTCAATAACCAGTATCAATATAAATACAAATATATTTTTATATTAATTTGAGTTCACACTCAAATTAGGATGGAAGCCGGTGGAAAGGATGTGGACACTCCTTAGGATCTGTCCACTTGCTGTAACCTTCACTCTTGCAGGCTTCCTTCTTAAAGTTTTGTTACTTATAAGGTACAGCTGAGCTCACCCTGTGGGGCCTGGCCCCGGGTGCCATCAGAAAACATCACCGAAGTACTTGGCCTCATCTGTCTGTCTGTCTGGGATTGCCCTATAGTTTAGATGTTGAATGTTCCCTAAAGGTCCATGTGTTGAAGGTTTGGTCCCCACGACGTTTCTGTTGGTAGGTGGAGGAGCTTTACGAGGTGAGGCATAGAGGTCCTTAGGTCATGGTGGGATGTGTCCTTGAAGGGGACTGGCACCCCAGTCTCTTCCTGTTTCACCCTTTGCTTCCTGGCTGATGAGGAGAGCGGTTTGCTCCACCACACACTCCCATCTTGGCGTGCCACCTCGCCAGAGTCCTAAAGCAATGGGGCCAATCAATCATGGACTGGAACCTCCAAAACCATGAGTCAAATAACCCATTTCTCTGTATACGTTAATTATCTCAGGTGTTTCATTACAGTAACACAAAGCTGACTAATACATATTGTATTCTGGATGAACATCAAAGTCACTGGCTTCTAGATGGTGGGCTTTACATTTTGTAAAATATGATGACAATTAAAACGGGATTAACAAGGCTGGGCGTGGTGGCGCACGCTTGTAATCCCAGTACTTTGGGAGGCGGAGACCGGAGGATCTGGATTCGCGGCCAGCCTCAGCTCTCTCTCTCTCTCTCTCTCTCTCTCTCTCGCTCGCTCTCTCTCTACCTAGCGAGGCCCTCCGCAACTTCATGAGACTCGGTTTCAAAATAAAGTATAAAAAAATAGGGCCAGGGGTGTAGTGCGGAGGTAGAATACCCCTGGGTTCAATCCCCAGTACCGCAAAAAAAAAAATGGGATTAACAAAAAAAATCGACAGATGGGATAAACTATTCTAGCTTGTCTGATTTATAAAAGGGTTCCTAAAATGGTCCTAGTTTGTCACATACTAGTTGAGTGATCTGAGCGAGGAGTTTATGTGCCTCAGTTTTCTTACCTGTAAGACAGGGATAATTATAGTACCTAGCTCACAGGGTGTTGTGAGAATTTAAGTAAACAGTTCCAGGTACATAGTAACCTCTATAGAAATATTAATCATCGTGTCATTGTTGTTTTTTAAGAGAATAATTATTTAAGTACTAGACAGAGAGGCCAAGGGCAGAAAAGTAGCAAGAACCCAGCCAATTTTAGATAAAGAGTAAAAATGAAAATTTTCAGATCTTAAATGTAAATTTATCAATTTGTACAACCAAAATAGTAATTGGTTCACAACAGTGGAATTTTCAAACAAATCTGGACTATAGTCAGTTCTACCATCTACTCTGGGGTCTTGCTACTCAAATCCCAGACCCTAAGCAGCAGCAGTGCCCTAAGAATCTTGGAACCCAACCCACCCCCATGGACTGCATCAGAATCTACATCTTAACACAATCTCCAAGGGATTTATGTGCATTTTAAAGTTGGAAAAGCCCTGCTTGATGATATGTACTGAGAGTTTAGCATGTGTAAGTCAAATGAATAAGACTCATTCTATATTTACATCTCTGTTCATTAATCTAAATCATATACCCCCTTCCACTAGCCCTCATGCTAAATGGTTTTGCCTAGTAGAGGTCTTAAAGCAGATGCTCTACTTGGGAGGCTGAGGCAGGAGGATCACAGGTTTGTAGCCAGCCTCAGCAACTTAGCGAGGCCCTCTGCAACTTAGTGAGACCCTGTTTCAAAATAAAAAATAAAATAGGGGTGGGGGTGTGGCTCAGGGGTAGAATGCCCCTGGGTTCAATCCCTAGTACCACATACACACAAAAAAAAACCAGATGCTCTTTCCATGGAATAGAATAATACTTACAGAGGGTATCCAAAGCAACCAACCCCTCTTGTTTGTAATATCAATGATTTACAAATACCACCACCATCATCATCAATGGCTAACATTCATCGAGTCTTCCAGACATGTAGGGATGCATGCCAAGTGCTTGCCATGTGTTCTAATTTAATCCTCATGCTGCCCTTGAGTGCCCTTAACTGTCTACTTTTGTAGACATGGGAACTAAGGCTCAGAGGAGCTCTGTCATTTTCTCAAGACCAAGTTAAACTGGAAAAAAGGGCTTTCTGAAGTTCACTCTTTCCACAGATTCAATCTCCACTCTTGCAACATCAAAATATATTTCTGTGAGGTGGGGAATGGTAATTACCCCCAGTTTAGGTGAGGAAAACAGATACAGAGAGTGAATAAACTCTATAAAGTCACCAACCTAAGACTATGGTCAAACGAGGTCTAGTAGGATACAGTGAGGTTCGAACTCACTGGGGATGGAGCCCAGGGGCACTCTACCTCAGAGCTACACCCCCAGCCCTATTTTATTTTTTATTTGGAAATAGGGTCTCACTAAGTTGCAGAGGGCCTCACTAAGTCGCTGAGGCTGGCTGTGAACCTGAGATCCTCCTGTCTCAGCCTCCCAAGTACTGGGATTACAAGCGTGCACCACCACAACCAGCTATACAGTGAGTTTTAAGTTAAAGAATCCTGCTGCTAGAAATGCCCGTGATAATGCAGTGGCATCGAAGAGCTGAGGAGAGACCTACATACAACAGGAAGAAAGAAGGGCTCTCATTCCTGAAGCTCCGCACAACCCAACCAAGGGGCTTCGCATTTTGATCTCTGAACTCCACAGCTTGCTAGGGTGTCAGGTTCTTTGGCAAACCAGAAATTCCAGGTTTCCGCTGCCATTGCGCCATTGCACCATTGCTGTGGCAACTGGTTCTTATCAACATGACTCAGCTGACATCCCACGCAGTATTTCTTTCGCACACCTGTGAGATGCTCCTAATTACAGCCTCCCTGATTCGCCATCCAAGTGTGACATCCACATAGTTCAGAATTTGGCAAGATGAGTTAAAAATCTTTCCTTACAGGCACCAGTACAGAAAGTCAAAGAAGTGGGTCTTACAAAGAGTGGTGAGGACCATCCACCCAGGTCCCAGTGAACACCATCCTCCTCCTTCCCTGCAGAGGGCAGCTGGCAAGGGATCCGAAATTGGCCAAAAATGCTGAACTGGTTTGAACTATCACAACAAAAGACTACAGACTGAGTGGCTTAGACAACAGAAGTTTCTTCTCTCAGAGTTTTGGAGGCTGGAAGTCTGAGCTCAAGGGGTTGGCAGGCTTGTTTTGTTCCAAGATTTCTTTTCTTAGCTTGCAGATG
Organism: Glis glis; assembly: GCA_004027185.1. Lineage (NCBI taxonomy): Eukaryota > Metazoa > Chordata > Mammalia > Rodentia > Gliridae > Glis > Glis glis. Next base: position 15,432 of record PVJS01023396.1, on the reverse strand, counting down.
ACCACCCTGTGCTACGTCCTCACATCATGGCGGGTGGCCTGCACTGTTCACAGATTTCTGGTGTCACTGACTCTCTTTTTTATTTTTTGCGGCACTGGGGATGAAACCCAGGTGCATTCTTCCTCTGAGCTCCAGCCCTATTTTTTATTCTTTATTTTGAAACAGGGTCTCACTAAGTTGAGGAGGGCCTCACTAAGTAGCTGACACTGACCGCGAACCTGCGATCCTTCTGTCTCAGCCTCCCAAGTACTGGGATTATAAGTGTGTGCCACCACGCCCAGCATCTGACTCTCTTTTTTTATGTGTGGTATTGGGGATTGAACCCAGGGACATTCTACCTCTGAGCTACACTCCCAGTCCTATTTTTATTTTTTTTTAATTTTGAAATGGGGTCTTGCTAAGTTGCTGAGGCTGGCCTCAAACCTGTGATCCTCCTGTCTCAGACTCCCAAATACTGGGATTACAGGCACGCGCCACCACGCAGGGCTTCTGACTCTCTCTTTGTATATGTATGTATATGCGCATGTGTGTGTAGACCATCCAAATTTCCTCTTCTTATAAGGACACCAGTCATACTGGATTGGAGCCTATCCTAAGACCCTCTTTAAAATTAAATTATATCTTGATAGGCCTCAACTCCAAATATAGTCACCTCTTGAGGTACTGGGAGTTAGTGCTTTTACAAATGAATTTGGTGGTAGGGACACAATTCGACTCATAACAGATGCCAATGGATCTTTTCGTCCATTATTATTAAGTCCCAGGGCTATGCCAGGCCTTCTGGTCTAGTCTGTGTTCAATACGAACAAGAACTCAGAAGAGTTAGTACCTCTCACTCATGACTCAGACAGAGCACTGTGGAAGAGGGAGGAGAAGGAGGGAGGAGGAGGAAGGAGGAGGAGGAGGGAGGAGGGAGGAGGAGGAAGGAGGAGAGGGAGTTCCTGGTCAGACACAAAATCCACCCCTCCCCTTTCTCTTCTGCTCAGTGGGGTTGCAGAAAAACTATTCTCAGCCTCCCTGTACTCCAACACTACCACCTTCCTCCCCACCCTGACTTGTCACAGCTTATGTAAGGCCACTCCAAGGAGGGCTTTAAAAAATCTAAGTGGCACTTATAAAACAGTGTGAGTCAGAGACATGAACAGTTGCTACAGAGTACAAACTGGGGTGAAGGGCCTCTGGGCCCGGAGGGAATGCAAGGGTGCAGCCTGGTGATCAGCCCTGGGGAGCTGGCACTCAGCTTCCCAAACAGCTGACCTGCCCAGCAGCAGTGCAGGAGACAGAGCCAGCCTCCAGCCGGCCCACTCAGCCTGGCAGCGGCCCTGCAAATGCCAGCACAGGAGGGAGGGACACTGGCACGCGGGGTGCCCGCTTCCTACGGGCATGTGCAAATTAGAAGGTGTGTGTTTATAGGCTTCTAAACGGTGACTCGATAGAAACAGAGCAAGACTAATGTGAGAGTAACATTTACTGTTAAAAAGAAAGCCCACACCCGTCATCCGGTTTAATAAACCCATTTATTTAGTTAGTCCTACATTTTAATTTCAGTAATTCATATTCTTTCCATCATCTTTTTTTAAAACTTAGTTCTCAAAACCTTTGCATATTAATATAAAATTCCATAATCTTCCTTGAGATTTTTAAAGACCATTTTGCCATTTCCTTTGGTCCATGCTAAGTGCTTTAAAGTAAAAATGATTTTTGACCAATATCCTTAAATATATCAATGGTCATATTTTAGAAATCTATTCTGTGTGCAAACCAACACAGCTATAGAGGAAAATTACACCATCAAGGAAGCAGAAAGAAAAATTAATCCCCCAAATATAAACTTCCTTATTAATCTCCCTATTCATTCATGAACATATAAGAAGACACAAATAAGAATCACTAAGCCATTTAAGGAAAATAAGAGCTTTAAATGGTACTAAGACAAACTCACAAACACATAAGTCTAGAGAAAAAGAACTTAGGCAACAGAAAAGAATTTAAACAAAACTTCCAGTTAATATATCTAAGATATGAGAACACATTGTATCAATGGCATTAAAATGGAAAAAAATTTAATAGAAACCAGAGAAAAAGGCAGTTTAGAGAAATATAAAAATTATTATGAAAATAAAATAAATTCAGCAGACAGGCCAGAAAAAAATGTCAAGGGAATTTCCTGGAAGGTGGATAAAAACAAAAAAAGGGATTGAAAGTATGAAAAAAGAATTGGGAGACATGGAGAAGTTCCAACATCCATTTAATAGAAGTTCCAGAAAGATAGAACAGAGAACATAGAGGGGAAAAGTAATAATTTAAAAAAATCCTGCAGGCCTGAAGGAAAACACATCTTCAGAATGAAAGAGAAAACCTAGAGTAAAATAGGGTAAAAAAAAAAAAAAAAGACAAACAGCTAGAAATATTCTGGTAGAATTTCAGAACTCTGAAGATATAAAGAAGATCTTAAAAGCTATCAGAGACCCAACAGGCCAAGAAAGGAAAGGACTTAGGCTACCAGCAGATGTGGCAGTTACTCTCACGTCAGAAGAGTGAAGCAAAGCCTTCCAAGTTTTCAGGGGAGAAAAAAACAGCTTTGAATTTGTATATTGATACCAGGTTAATCATGCTGGTGGTCAAAACAAGAAATCTACCTTCCATGCACCCTTACTGAAAAAAATGTTACTTGAAAGTTGACTCAAACAGGAAAAAAAAATCAATATCTAAACAGAAGGCTATAGATTCCAAGAAAATGTAGAAGTAGTTTGGGAATAAAATGGGTGTGTGTGTGGTAAGGGAGGGGATCTCGCAATGACAACTATGCTATAATCTAGAAACCAGCGAGTCCAAAGTTGAACACCGTCAGAAGATTCTAAGAAAACATCTTCAAGAAGGTAGATTTCATTTGACAACTTACATTTAAGAGGCTGTAAGATCTTAGTGATGCTATTAATACATTCATTTTGCTTTGTAAAAAAAAAGTAGAAAAAAGTTTTATGTAAGGTAAAAATCTCTATGAGAAAATCATGGCACAAATGTAAAGCAAACTAAAAAGTAAAATAATTTTAAGGAAAAAAAATGATTTCCTACAAATGCTCCAACGTAATTCAATGAGGAAAAGAAGCTTTTCAATAAATGGTAATAAAATAGCCAAATATCCATACAGGGGAAAATAATTAACCTCAACCCCTACCTCACACCATATACAGAAGTTATTTTGAGATGAAGCATAAATGTAAATGTAAAATCTAAACCTATAAAACTTTTGTTTATTTTTTATTTTTAATATACCTTTATTATAATGTAAATAATGTTGATAGTGACATACATGCACACAGCAGTTGGTGGTCCCCGTCCCCCTTCCCCCTCTCCCCCTTCCCCATATAGAATTCTGAGATTGATACTGGTATTTTCACACATGTACACAAAACCAATGGTAGTAATTCCTTCATTGATCCTCACTCTTCCCCCTCCCCTTCCCTAGACCACCTCCCTGACTCCACTGAGGTTTCTCCTCCATCATCTGGAGTCCCTCTGGTATCTCCATTACTCCCTAGCTTCTGCATATTAAGAGAAAACATATGACCCTTCACTTTCTTTGACTGGCTAATCTCACTTAACATAATGTTCTCCAAGTCTATCCATTTTCCTGCAACTGACATAATTTTGTTCTTCTTTATTGCTGAGTAGAATTCCATTGTGTGTATATCCCATAATTTTGTAATCCATTCATCTGTTGATGGACACCTAGGTTGGTTCCATAATTTGGCTATTGTGAATTGTGCTGCTATGAACATGGATATGCATATATTACTGTAGTTCTTTGATTCCAGGCCCTTTGGAAAGATACCCAGGAGTGGTATAGCTGGACCTGTAAAGCTTTTAGAAAAAAATCCATAGAATAGAAATTTGTTGTCCTGGGTTAGGCAAAGATTCCTTAGAATACAAAAATTACAAATGATAAAAATTAATAAAGTCCACAAAAACTTAATCACTTCTTTCCAGCAAAAGACACTATTAAGAAAATAAATGGGCAAACCTCAAGCTGGGAGAAAAGTACATTCAAAACATAAACCAGACGTAGAATTTGAACTTAGAATTAAAAAATTCACTCAGCTAAGGCTTTCATTCTTTTGAATGATAAGCTAACAGTCTTCTATTTTCAAGTTTTTCTCCCTAAATACCACTGGTATTTAGGACTATAAAGTGGTATTTAGGTAAGGGAAGTCTTTACTGCTAATAATCAAAAAGCAAAATTGCAGGTAATCATTAATATATTATCTTTTAAAATATTGGTTTTTGAAATATCAGATATTCTAAGGAGCTTTTGAAGAATTTTAATGAGATGAACAAAACTTACAAGTGAAGATCAATTTGAGAATAAGAATTTTCAGAATTAAAAAAAATTTTAGTGATAAAAATGATTCACTTGTATTTTAACATCAGTATTTTTATTTCTTGTCTTTAACCCATGGTCTGTTGTGACTATATGTTAAACAATATAGGTGTAGGAAGAAAATAATCTAAAATGACATAACACTCAGTATAGCTAGAATTCTTTATATAAGTAATTAATAAATCAGCGTCTCCTATCATGATACATTTTCGCTCTCCAGGCATTTAGAAGCTTTCAAGCCATTTGTTCTTAAAAAGAAAAATATTTAAACAAGGCACAGTAGCACATGCCTGTAATCCCAGTACTTGGGAGACTGAGACAGGAGGATTGCAATTTCGAGGCCAGCCTCAGCAACTTAGCAAGACCCTATTTCAAAATAAAGAATGGACTGGGGGTTACACTCAGAGACTCAGAGGTAGAATGCCCCTTGGTTCAATCCCCAGTAGAAAGAAAGAGGGGGGGTAGGGGAGGGAGGGAAGGAGACAATATTAAATAATTATTTTATTTGTTGATTTTTTAAATAGAAATTATATCAAATACCATTATTGCTTTTAAATACATGAACTTTGGGAGCACCTAGATGAGCTACCTCAGACATATATAAATCCCTTAATAGGAAAATTCTATGTATCATTCATGCAGAGTAAAACTTACTAGTTATGATGCATGGAATAGTCTGTGTATAATACTGTGAGTTTTACAGCCTTAGAAATAAACTAAATAAAATGATCTCAGTTCCTCTAACCTGGAATGTTCTTCATACTCCTTCACAGACATATTCTCCACCCATGATCAAAGGAATTGTACTCACCTTCAACGCCCAGCTCAAAGGCCATTTCTTCCTTGAATCCCTTCTAATTAATCTATCCTCCACCACAGCACATTTGTGTTATAGGATTTCTGGTCTGTGTGTGTGCCTTCCAACAGGCCCATGCTTTAGTAGCGGTACAAGAAGTGGTGGGCATCATTGTACCCATTTTACAGATGAGAAAAAAGAAACTGAGAAAGTGAAATAACTTCCCCCAATGTTGCTTCACCAATAGTGGCAGCATGAGGATCCCAGTCCCAGCTGTCTGCCTCTCCAGCCCATGCTCCCAAAGACAACAGGGCCTTCAGGAATGCCGAAAGGAGCTCACAGTTCAGTCATCTTCTCTGCCTCCTCTGCACCTGGTCTGTGCTTCACGTGAAACACTCGATGAAAGTGGTCCTAGTTTTCATTATGTACTGTGATAACAGGACATTCAATTAAGTCATTTATCAGTTCACTCATTTGAACAGCTCCCAGAAGGGGTCCGACACAGGCTGGGGGATGGTCCTCCACCCCCCTCTACTGGAGAACTCAAAACTTCCAGGATTTCTCCCAAGAAGGGAACTTGATTCCTCTCTAAAGTCAATGGACTGGCTAAACCTTTATCGCTGGGGAAATCTGCAGATTCTCTTGGTAGGAACTGTGTGTAAGGTGTACGTGCATATGCCATGGAGTGCCAGAAAGATGGAGATTGGACTTATGCTGTCATAAAACATGAGCTACTTTTTATCTGTGCAGTTAGATGGGCAAGGACTGACTTTGCAATAATATGGAGAAGCTATGCCTAAATTCAGGCCGACACCCATGGTGCAATTTATTTGGCATTCCTGTTGTTAGGCTTTTCTAGTTACTCCGTGACTAGAATGATCTCTCTCTCTCCCTGTCTCTCTCTCTCTCTCTCTCTCTCTCTCTCTCTCTCTCTCCCTCCCTCCCTCTCTCTCTCTCTCTCTCTCTCTCTCTCACACACACACACACACACACACACACACACATACACACACTTCTACGAGGTATTTTGAAATAATAAGAGCTTAAATTGTTATCATATAAACTATAAAAAAGTAATTGAATAGTGCTTCTCAGTGGGATATTTTCATAAATGGGGATTATCAGTAAATCTGTTTCGGCCAGCTACTAAGCCAGAATTTCATATGAGCATTACATATTGGCAAAGATTCCCTAATGCCCAGTTTCAAGCTTCCTTTAAATTGGGTTAGAGCTCATGTACATTTCATATCATTTTCCATAAAGTGATTCACAGCCAAGGCCTGTCTTTGGCCCTTCTGGAGGGGGGGGATAGGAGGGGCAGAGCAGATCAGCATCCTGTCCTGAGTGGCTGTGGAGTCCAAGGACTTCCCTCTGGCATGCCTGGGAATGTGAAGAAAGTCCACTTTGTTAAGTGGCTATTTCTACAAAGAGAGTCCACAGATCGTTCCCAAGGATACAGATTTAATGGATCATTGACTCTAATAAAGAGTCAAGTTCAACATCAGTATAGTCTGATTCTCAAAGACGAACTCATGAATAGTTCATAACCTGATGCAGAAAAGGTACTTTCTAATTCTGCTTAGGAATATCAGTCTCAAGGCATTTCAAAGGATGGGTTAGTTGGGCCAAAATTTCCAAACTCATAGCAGTACCTAAATAACACAGTGAGGTGGGAAGAAAGGGGGGGGGGGTCTAAGTCTCCTTTTCCATTAGGATCAAGTGTAGTTCTCAGACTAAATCTGTAGAAAACCAGCCCAAAGAGGAGCCCAAGAAGGGTCTGCTCCATGTCATGACCCCCAGGGAGAAATGTCCTTGAACCATCTTAGATAACGGGATGTTTGTGTTCATGCTAAAGACTTTAAAAAAGCATGAGAATTTTTAAATGCCAAAACACAACAGTAGGGAAAATTCTGTCTTGACTAGAACCAACCAGGGTGAACCATGTTTTAAAGCATTTACTAAAATGTAGTTTATTGACCAACACTTGAGATTAAGACACAAATCCTAAAATACTTGCTGGATACCATCCCAAACCCCCAAAATCAAATGTGGACCCCCACAGGGATCTGGACATAGTTTGTGAGGACATGAATCATTAGTGGGTAGGATGCAAATTAAAAAAGCAAAGCAATGACTGTGAAGAGTGGAAAACGGAAAGAATGTTCTGGAAAACACTGTTTGCATAGGCTGGACCTAATGAATAAGGATGAAGGAAAAGGGAACTGGTGATGGTTTGAGGATAAGCAACCCCAAAAGATAGTAACAAAAAAATATAAGAAGTCATTCATTCAATAAAAATTGGCTTAGACCCTCATGAGAAAGGCTGGGCACCATGAAATGCACAAAAACTAGAGCAACCTCTAAAATGTAGTGCAATGCTGAAGGAGAAAGGGTTAAGAAAATGCAGTCACACTTTCTTCCAAAGTTATTTAGAATATCATTTTAATTTATATGGGTGACCTCAATACCAAAAAGCATAATAAAAAGTTTGAAATTTTAGTATCATGCTTTATGTGCAGAAAATCGCCCTGCAAGGGCATGGGTAGTGGGGCGGGAGGCGTGGATCACATGTTCATTATACAATTCGTTGGGTTATTTCCCAAGATGAATATGTAAGCCAGGCATGGTGGCGCACGCCTGTAATCCCAGTACTTGAGAGGATGAGACTGGAGGATCTGGGTTCGCAGCCAGCCTCAGCTACTTAGTGAGGCCCTCCGCAACTTTAGTGAGACCCTGTTTCAAAATAAAGAATAAAAAATAGGGCTGGGGGTGTAGCTTCGGAGGTAGAATGCCCTTGGGTTCAATCCCCAGTACCGCAAATAATAATAATAATAATAATAATAATAATATGTAATTAGACAAGGGGAGAGAAAAACTAACTGCATGCAAATCAGTACAGCAAAGGCCAAAGAGTGTGGAATTGGGAGTTCAACTGATTTAGGCACAAGCCCTCTTCTAGGGCAGACATTAGATTGCTCCCTTACAAGGTTCATTCTGTCATCCAAGATACATCCACAATATTATATTAGCGGTAACTGTACCAGTTCAATCATCAACCTATTGTCAAAGTTTTGTGGGGTGCCCTTTCTAATCAATAAATCCTAAACTATGAGTTATTCTCACAAATGTCCACTGGTACTGATGATACCAGAATTAACCCTAAGAAACAAGGGAGTGCACAGTTGGTATGCTAGAGACACAGTAGTAAGCAATCACAAATCCCAGCACTGAATTTCTTGGCTAGAAGAGTATGCCAGGTATGGCTCATGGTCTAAAGAGGGAAGCGAACCATTCTTCACTTTTGCCACCAATGTCGATGTCGCAAAGCCCCAGGGTAAAGACACCCGAAGCAACTGTAGAATGGTGACCAGCGGAAGCAGGGTTACAGAAGATAACCTTTGGGGACACTGTTTTCCTAAAAGCTGAGAGCTTGCTTTGTGCTGGATTTGTAACGTCCCCCAAGGGGTTTTATTATCTGGACTCTCATTCATTACAAAGAGAATGGCCTGCTACTTTGATTCATTATGTTTCACTTATTGTCTAAAAGAAAAAATCTTTTTTTTTTCTTAAAACCTTGCCCTGTCCTGTGGAAAAACCACTCCCTAAATTTCCAGGAAGCCTTTAAGATATCATTAACAGCTTTCAGGCACATGAAACAGAATTTTTTTCCTAAAGGGAAAAAATATATAAGACTATATAAGCTTCAGTCTCCACAAAACCTAAATCTCCCCCTAAATAGCAATAATGACTATGCGTACCACCGTCCACACCACGTGCACACACATGCATACACAGGTATGCACACACTCACATGGGCAAGGAAAATGGTCATGGAACCAAAATTTATGATTTTTTAAGGTCCATGGGTTACCCAGGCCAACGGCACCAGCTAGACGTCACATCCACTCCTCTTACAGGTCCCGTGTTCAATAGATCCAAAGTTAGAGGGGCTTTGGCAACTCTCAGAATTGTATCATAATGATTTTTTTTGGTGTGTGAGTTTGTGTGTGTGTGTATGTGTGTGTGTGTTACTAGGGATTGAAGTCAGGGCATTCTACCTCTGAGCTATACCCCCAGCCCTATTTTATTTTATTTTTTTGTTTTTGGTTTTTTTTTTTTTTGGAGGTACTGGAGATTAAACCCAGGGGCATTCTACCTCTGAGCTACACCCCTGGCCCTATTTTCTAGTCTTTATTTTGAAACAGGGTCTCACTAAGTTGCGGAGGGCCTCACTAAGTAGCTGAGGCTGGCCACGAACCCGGATCCTCCCGTCTCAGCCTCCCAAGTACTGGGATTACAAGCGTGTGCCACTATGCCTGGCTTCTATTTTATTTATTTCGAAACAAACCCTGTTTCATAATCTTGATGGAACATATACTTTGGCTTTCCAGAAAGAAACACAGGCCCATATGTGCACATTGTGTGTATTCTATTCCATTGCTAGAAAAGGTGAGCTTTGGAACATTTGCCTGTCCCTGACTCATTCTAAAATTCCAAAGAAATCTGAAGTGTCCCACTCCAAGATGAACTATAGGCTCACACCTGCTTACTTGTGGACCTAAGGCCAGTCCACGATGAGGATAATATTCAAGATATTCCTCCTACTTTTGGGGGTCTATAGTCCCCATAAGCCTGTCTATGAGGGTCTCCATTTTCCTCTATCACAGGAACAACAGTAGCAGACGTCACCTTATTTCTGGTTGAAGAAGCCAAGTATGAAGCCTGTGACAGACCCATGGCTCACAGTCCCAGACACCTCAGATCAGGAGCGGGCAGCCCCCAGGCAAGAGCCGCAGATCCCTCGGGGTCTTGGCTAGAAACAGGTGGAACTCTCACATTGGAGAATTCGGAAAAACAAAAAAAAGTTTAATGAGGGAATATTTTAAAAGGTGTGGTTTTTAGGTGAACCCACAGGGACACGCACTGTACGCCAGGCCTAAAGAGACAAAGGGTAGAGAATAAGCTAGCGTCTGATGATGCATGGAGAGGGCTGCTTGTCAGGCCCTGTGGTGTCAGCAGATAGACAGGCAACCAATGGTGTCCTGGTGGAGAAGGAGTCAGGAAATAAATGCCCCGACCACAGACACCACCCTCTACTCTCAGAGGCTAGACTCGACGTAAGGCAGAAGCTAAGGGAGCCATCGCTGTAGCCACTGGGGTTACTCTCCAGGAGCGCAGAGAAGGGCAGAGGGCTGAGAGTGGGGTTGGAGATACAGTGGAAGAGATCCAGCACATCCTGCCTGTGACTCTTCAGAATGAAAGGGAAGAGGTATTCATTAAAAATAACATTAATGCCAGGCATGGTAGAGCATGCCAATAATCCCAGTGCTTGGGAGGCTGAGACAGGAAGATTGCAGGTCTGTGGCCAGTCTCAGAAACTTGGTGAGACCCTATGTCAAAAATTAAAAAGGGCTGGGGGTTAGCCAGGCGTTGTGGCACACGCTTGTAATCCCAGTACTTGGGAGGCTAAGATAGGAGGATCCGGGTTCGCAGCCAGCCTCAGCTACTTAGTGAGGCCCTCCGCAACTTAGTGAGACCTTGTTTCAAAATAAAGAATAAAAAAAATAGGGCTAGGGGTGTAGCTCAGAGGTAAAATGCTTTAGGTTCAGTCCCCAGTTCTTCAAAAAAAGGGGGGGCTGGGGGTATAGCTTGGAGGTAGAATGCCCTTGGGTTCAATCCCCTGTAAAACACACACACACACACACACACACACACGAACATTAATGCCACAATTAAAAGCAATAACAGTTCCTTCATACAATGTAGAGATATAAAATTGTTTTCAATGCAACATAATAAAAACATAAGAAATTTCAGAGCAAAAAGACTACAGCCTTATATGGGCCACCCTCGGTCAGATGAGCTGCACATACCCCACAAGGATACCTTCTATCTACCAGGCTCCCTAGAGCCAGGCTGGCTTTCTAGGTTTCGTTTTCCACTGTACTGTCTCCATATTGTGAGATAAGCGTGCTGAGTGAGTCACAGAACTAGACGACAGTTCCCAGTCTAACCCTAGTAGTGAAAACTTTCAAAGGTGTGGGGGACCCGGGTGCAGATTGCCTGTGATGGGGGAATATTTGGGATGATGTTGAACCTGCTCAGTAAACCTTCCAGTGATTTTTTTATAAGTACTTCTTACTGATTACAAATAAAACGGTAGTGCAATGGATATCCCCATACCAGTTCCATCCTTGAATGAAATGCACATCTTTTTGCCCAGTTATTTCCATAACATAGCCGCGCATAGCAATTTTTATGAGTACATTTTAATTATACATCACAGTGAGGGTCAACGTCATACAAACAAACATGCACACACGTGTTGGTGAGTTTTCCTTCGGGTCCCATCCGACTACCCATCCTTCCCCGTATATAATAGCGAGATCAGAACATTTGGATACCTGGCTTGTGATTTAATAGGGAAGAGACAAACAGCTAAGAGGACATTGTCCTGGGGTGAGAAAATGCCTAAGAAGAAAGAAGCCAGTTCCTGCCATATTGCCCTCCTCCAGGGGCATGTGTGGCACTTGCCAAGCGTGGCAGAAGGGCAAGGCTGAGGTCTCTGCTGTGGAACCGGGACAGGATACTCGCCTTCCCACAGAGTGGCTAAGAGCCTGCTAAAATCTCTTGCCTTTGGGGGGAGCCAGGTCCCCAAGAGAGAGTCTGTGTTTGTGTAGAGGGATAGCATGGTTTTTAAAGTACATAGTAATAAGATGTGGCAATAAACTATGCATCTCAGAGAAATCAAAGCTAAGTGCAAGATGAAGAGACAGGTGAAATGAAAGCCACGGATTGCCAGAAGACAGCCCTCGGTGTTTTTCTTACCCAGTGAAGGAAATTAAAAGGCTTCTGAATCCACATTTGCTACCACTGGAATTTACATGCAGAAAGCACAGCGTTTTCATTGGTGCCGGTCTGTTTTCAGGAACACTAAGGAACTTTCGGGCAGTTAGAACTTGCTTCCCATTTCAATTTGCCAGCTTCATTCTGCAGAACACCTTCAAGAAGGCACATATACGAAAACTCCCCTCCCCTCAGTAAAAGAACAATGAAATAGTGAAGAATTCACATATGACGTTCTCTAATTGCAAACAATAGTAAGTGATCGATATCACTGTGGCAGAGAACATCATGTCTCCCTGCTTTAAAAAAAATTTACACAGTGGATTGATTGGCAACTGAAAGGGGACAGAATGAGACAAAAATGGAAGCCAACTTCAACTTAGTCTGTATTAACTACATTCTGTACAGGGAAGGTGATAGATTTACAGGGTCACCACATCAACTTGAACTTAGAAATCAGCTCCCAGAAATGCCTAGAGAAGAATAGGTCCTCACAAACATTTTACCTTCTAGAACATCCCACCCCAACGTGCGTGCTCTGAAGTGGCCTTTCTGTGCTGCTTTGCCTGGAATTGAGAGCCTTTGCTTCCTGTTTATTAGTTATAAGGTCGGAGCTGTTTTTGTAATTAGCTTCATTTCTATCGTGAAATCCACCATCGACTCAGATTTGACATCTCATGGTGTAGACGAGAAAATGAAAGCTCACTGAGGTAGGGTGACTTGCTGCAGATCACAGAGTTCATCAAAATGAGACCTGAGCACAGTTGTCTTTGGACGTGGCACGGAGGGCTTTCTCTGCTAGAGCACTTCTGGGGCCCTAGCCAGACACAGCCATTCAAAAGGAGGCCGTCAACAACCGGCATTGAAAGAAGCCAGTGATCCTGGCAGCTCGAGTTGAAAGCGGCACTTGAGGAAGATTCGAGAGCTCCGGACATGTGAGGTCATTGTGACTGATGTTACCAAAAGACTCCCAAATCAGAGCTGGACGTGTCCAGTAACCATGTGCCACTGATGCTGGGCCGCTCTTCAACCTGTAACCTGAGCGGGCAGCTGCGCAGAGGAATGTAAAACGCGCCTCTGTTTATCTTGGGATTACACGCACACTCAGCGAAGCTGGACTGGGTTTGGTTTTGTGCAGTTGCACAGAAGTCAGCGATGCAAACCATAGACAGACTCAGAACGCCCAGGGGAAGCCTTTACTCTTTTTTTTTTTTTTTTTTTTTTTGCGGTACTGGGGATTGAACCCAGGGGCATTCTACCTGTGAGATACACCCCCAGCCCTGTTTTTTATCCTTTATTTTGAAACAGGGTCTCACTAAGTTGCGGAGGGCCTCACTAAGTAGCTGAGGCTGGCCGCGAACCTGTGATCCTCCTGTCTCAGCCTCCCAAGAACTGGGATTACAAGTATGCGCTACCACGCCCGGCTGAGGGATTTTTATATTTTTTAAAAAGTCAACTTCCAAGCCAGGCATGGTGGTGCATGCCTGTAATCCTAGTACTTGGGAGGCTGAGACAGGAGGATCACAGATTTGAGGTCAGTCTTAACAACTTAAGCGAGACCCTCAGGAACTTAGCGAGACCCTGTTTCAAAATAAAAAACTAAAATAGGGCTGAGGATGTAGCTCATAGGTAGAATGCCCCTGAGTTTAATCCCCAGCTCCATACACACACACTCTCTCTCTCACACACACACACACACACACACACAGTCGACTTTCAGTTTTTTCCTTTCTCTCTTCCCCCTTAAAGACAGAAAGAAGCCAGGCATGGTGGTGCATGCCTGTTATTCTAGTACTTGGGAGATTGAGACAGGAGGATTGCAAGTTTGAGGTCAGTCTCAGCAACTTAACATGGCCCTATTTCAAAAAAATAAAAATAAAAAGGGCTGGAGGTGTAGCTCAGTGGTAGAACAGCCCTGGGTTCAATCCCCAGAACCCCCCCCCCCACACACACACACAACAGAAGGAAAGGAAAATGAAAAGAAAAACATAAAACCAAAGCAGAAACCACATCTAAAGTTTCAATACTCTGAGAAGTTACTCATGTTTAATTTAATGTGGTTCTTCATAAATTCACTTTCATGTAAGTACAGACTTTCGTATTTGGTGCAAGAGAAAAAGGCAAAAAGATTTCCCAGTCAGGCTGAGGGCCAAGGGAGTTAGAAGAGAGAGCCAAGAACGAAAATTCCAGTCATCTTAGTTGCTCTACTTAGGGAACATTGCCCTTTCCTCCTAATTAACCAGCCAAACACCATTAATTGTTACAAACACACCTAAGATCGGTATCCGACCCCCCCCCTTCCTTCAATTCTTTCCAAGTAAAATGAGCTGCTAGGGAAAAAGAAGGTTGGGAAATGGGGGATCTTCTGCTCTTTCCCTAGTAAGAACACATTTAGTAAAAGCAAACAAAAAACAAATTACATTCCTTCAAAGACACGTATTTCCTAACAATGCCTCTCCCTGATAAGCCATCCAGGCTAATGCCGGTTCTCCAGTTACCCCTCCCTGGGCACAGTGCAAACTGTCTGGCTGCTCACACACCATACGCAGGGGATTGCCAGGGAAGGGAAGGGCCAGGGGAGAAGCAGCAGGTCAGGGACACCACGAACGGTCTTGGTGACCTCAGCCTTTACCTTGAACTTTCCTCTTCAAAGGAAACATACAGTAACATATTTAATAGAGCACTTGACTATTTAAGCTGAAAATTGAGGTATATAGATCTAAAAGAAAAACAAATCTTCTGAAAAGTAATTTTTCATTTTCAATCACACATTATACTTTCACTTGCAAGAATACTTTCATTTGTACAAGAATATGGAAGTTGTTAACCAAAGGATAATGTGAAAGCAAACTAAAGTAACATTAGCAGTGTTATAGATTGTTCCTGAAATTAGTCCTAAGAGTGAGGTACATAGGTCAGAGCAATCAAATCTCTTTTTTTTTAAATAATTTTAAGCCGGGTGTGGTGCCGCATGCTTGTAATCCCAGTACTTGGGAGGCTGAGACCAGAGGATCCAGGTTCGTGGCCAGCCTCAGCTACTTAGTGAGGCCTCCACAACTTAGTGAGACCCTGTTTCAAAATAAAGAATAAAAAATAGGGCTGGGGGTGTAGCTCAGAGGTAGAATGTCTCTGGGTTCAATCTCTGGTACTACAAAAAAATAAAAATAAAATAAAATTGCAGGGCGTGGTGGTGCACGCTTGCAATCCCAGTACTTTGGGAGGCGGAGACCGGAGGATCCGGGTTCGCGGCCAGCCTCAGCTCTCTCTCTATCTATCTCTCTCTCTCCCTGTCTCTCTCTCTCTCTCTCTCTCTCTCTCTCTCTCTCTCTCTCTACTTAGTGAGACCTTCTGCAACTTCGTGAGACCTGGTTTCAAAATAAAATATAAAAAATAGGGCCAGGGGTGTAGC